>JAQZBX010100268.1:0-11394 GCA_029593785.1 Cabassous unicinctus | reverse complement strand
CCTAAAGAGAAGACAAACAGACACAGAAGAACACACAGAGAGTAGACAGTGAGTGCAAAACAATGGGGGCGGTGGGGCGGGGGGGCATGGGGAGAAAATAAATAAATAAATCTTAAAAAATAAAAAAAATAAATGTTTGGGCTTTCCTAGCTACCTGCTAGTCAGGGGAAGCCTGTGCGTTTCTTCCAGTGAGCTGTTGGTTCAAGATTTCCTGAATAAAAAGCCAAGGCTTAGATGGGAGCCTTTTAGTCCCTCTATCTTCTTCCTGCCTAGAAAGCAGATGTGATTGCTGGAAGTTGGGCAGCCATCCTGTGACTGTGAGGCTGAAATTCATGCACTCAGGACAGTAGAGCATAAAGAGAAAAAGACTCTGGGTCCTTGATGGCAGTCTTGAACTACTGCCCTCCCTGAACCCCTGCACTCTTTGTTCTGTGACACAAACAAATCCTTTTCTGTCTCGGCTTCTGATTATTGGGTTTTATGTTGTTTGCAGCCAATGCATTCCTCGTTGGTATAATGTCCAAAACAGAATGTGTTAGTCCTAAGTCTCCCAGGTAGACAGACTACTACTTCTCTGATCTCCAGGCTAGTCTGGGAGACATTCAAGCAACTCCCCTCCTTCTGCTTTACTTTCCCTCCATCCCATCAAGTTGGTCACTAAAGAGATCATCATGATTAAACCCTCCCAGATCCGTCCCTCTCTTTCCAATGTCACCATGACTCCACTGCACTCGCCATCCATTGTCTGCACTATTGTCTTAGTTTCCTGGCTCATCTCCCTGACCCCTCTCTCACCAGATCATTCCCCACACGGTATGGAGCCTTCTCAAATGTAGATCTGGTCATATTGCCCATACTCCAGAACCCTTGCCTTCAGAGCCAAGTGCAAGCGCTCGCTAAGTGTGGGATGAAAAGCTCTTCAGGGCCTGACCCTGACGTTCCTCTCTTCCAGCTCTCCCCCCTTCATTCCCCTGCTTGTCATCCTCAACTCTATTAGCAGGTCCTTTTTAACCCTTTCACTCCTTTAGACCTTTGCTCTGGCTGCTCCTTCTGCTGGGAATCCCTGATCCCTTCCCTCTTCACCCACCTCCACCTGGCGAGCACCTCCTCATCCTTCTCATGTTGAGTGAATTCCTTTTCTCTGTGAGTCCTCTGCCACCTTGACCTTTACTGTCAATGAATAGAGATTATAGTACTTCTCAGGAGAATGGCATTATAAATATATATATAAAGAAGACAAAAAAAGAAAAGAAAACAAATTAAAAAAAAACAACAAACAAAAAATATCAGAAAGCAAAAAAAAAAGAGGCAAAAATTAAAAAGCAAAAAAAAAATTAGATATAGACATAGACATAATCTTCTCAATGGATGGAATCCACCGGAAAGCAGGGACCAACCATGTTGTCGTGCATCTTTCTCTCCTGTGCCCAGCCTTACATTGAGGGTGGTTGGTACCTGAGATGGCTATAGGTGTTGGCCCCCTTCCCCCACCTGTACCCCAGCCTTTGCCCTCGGGGTGGCCTGTCTTTTACAGGCCCAGCAGTGGACTGCATTAGCTAGGCACAAACCACTCCTCATTTATAATGAAAATAATTAAAGCTCAAGTAACCGGCACTGTTCTGAGTGATTTATATGCATTATCTCGAGTAATGAGAATTAGCTCACTTATTAGTTAATTAATTCAATAAGTATTTATTGAACACCTACTTTGTGCCAGGTGTTTTCCTAGGCTCTAGAGATACATCAATGGGGGGAGAAAAGGGAAAAAAAAAAATCCTTGTCCTCTTGGAACTTACGTATCACACTTCCATGGTTGCTGTTTCCCACATCTTGAATTAGGGGACCTAATTCTAATTTTTAATTTATCATCCTGATACAAAGACAGACTCTAAAGGATAAACTTTAACATGCCAAAGGCCTTGCAATCTTCTCAGAAAAAAAGAAAAGAGCTTTAAGCAAAAAGGACTTTAAGAAAGTCAGATAAGAATTTTTCCAATCATGAAAATGTAAAAGTGTTAGCTTTCATCTTGCTATTTTAAAGGTCCTACGATTAAGAACTCACTCGCCCTGTTGTTATTAAGGGTGAAGCCAAGACATTTAGTTACCTAAAAGCCAATTAAAATATATTAAATGCAAATACTCTTTCATTGTAACGTTAATTTTGAGAACTGGATCAATCAAAGGTCTTGGAAATGCCAAAGTTGTAAGACTGGTTACCATGACAACAGGACTATACTGTAAGTCCTATGTTTTATTCAGGAATTCTTGGGGGCGGGTGGGGGGGGGGCTTCACTCTTATAGGGAATGTATTTCTCCAGGCAGTGGATGGAGCCCTGGTTAAGTTGGCCTGTGTCATGAACTCGGGAAAGTCACTTCTTCTGCCTCAGGTTCCTCATTTTAGGGACAGTCACATTACAGCTGTATCACAATTCCGCATTTCCCAAAAATCACCGCATTCATTTTTGGGGTTCCAGATTTGTCCTTCGGTTTTCAGCCTACATTTTGGGGAAATGTGGATAAGAAAGATGATGGAAAGCAGAAGAAACTGCTCCTGGTCCTGCTTTGCCATTTACCTTGCGTGTAAATGGGAGTTCTTTCTGATACACAACAGTGACTTAGTTTTGGAATAACCCTATACAAGGTAAGGTCAGTCTAGAATTCCCATCACGATAGTCAGCATTCACAAGGCTGAGGCTAAGTCCAGAGCACCCAGAAACAGTGGTAAGACCTTTTTAAAATGACCATCACAATAGCCAGTTTTAGTAATTTCAGATATTAACCTTTGGCTATTATAATATAAAGGCATCTCTATGATGATTTAGTAATCATAATTAATTGTTAATTTTTAACACTGAGTTACATTTTCTCGTCTCTACTGATGGGCAGTGAATACCTGCCTGGGTTGTGTTGTGTTTTTGTTTGTGTGTGTGTGTGTGTGTGTGTGTGTCTTTTGGGTTTTGAACTCTGGGTACTTTTAACCCATTAGCCGTAATAATCACCTTTTTCTGGGGTTTTTATTCACCGACAGGCTCTCCCGCATCATCCTTTAAGCTGACTTACTTTTCAGCCCTCACCTAAGAGGCCATCATTGTTTTGCAGACGAGAACATTGGGATTTAGAGGCGGGACTTGTCCAAGGTCTCAGAGCCAGGGAGGGCTAAGTGCTGGAATGGCCCTGGTCTCCGTGGAGGGCCAGCATCTGGGCCTTTCCCCCCAGCTCAGAGCGGGTCTGCCAGCACAGCCCCCCTGGCCGGGCCCCGGAGCCGCCTGGATATTTCTTTGGAGCATCATTGCAGCGTAGCTTCCTAACACATCAAGTGGTTTTTAAGAAATTACAAGCTGTAACCTCAAGTGCCTGTTGAACATCTGCTTTACCAGCTCGCAGGGGCGGCCCCTGGAGCATTCGGCCGGAGCCGCCATCTGACTTGCTCATGACTCCTTAGCCTGTGGTCCCGCTTTCCCAGGCCTCTGCCCTCCGCTGGCTGCGGGTCACTTTCCTCTCTTCAAGAACCAGCTGGCCTTTCTCCACTCTGAGCAGTCAGGGATTTTTGAACCTCTGTGTAGGCAAAGGCTTGTTGCAACAACATTTAACCTGCCACAGAACCGCTTCGGCGTGTTTGATGTCGAGGCCCTGGAGAACGCAGAGGGCGGTGAGAATAGAGAATGGATGCCTGCCACGGGGCCTGTCGTCTTTCCTGTCTCGCCCTCGGTTGCGAGATTCCATCTCAGAGTTCCAGGCGCCTGGGAGCTGTCAGGAAATACATCCTGAACGAAAAGATCCAGAAGGGTTGAGGTGCAGAGCGGAGCCGCTTCCAGTCTTGCTTGGGAGTTGTGAAAGCTAATTACCTGGCCACATTCTCCCCTGCAAAGTCAAGTGCGGAGGGAGGCTCCTGCCTCACAGGGGCACTGGGGACGTTGGCTGTGGCCCAGCGTGGTGGTTGGAGACTGTGAATTCGGTTTTGGGGTGGAAACCCTGTGGCCCTGCCTACACAACACCTCCACCCGCCACTCCTGGGAGGTCTGTGTGGGGGCACGGTGGGTGCTGGTGGTGGTGGGCTTGAGGTGGTGGCTGGGAATTAGCCACCCATGTCCTCTGCTGGCCTGCCTCCCTTCTTCCAGCGCTGTGCCCCGAGCCCCCGCCTCTTCACCTGGGAAGTGGGTAAGATCCCTCCACCTAGGGCTGAGGGCGAGACTCCAGGAGCTGGTCTGAAGCCTGTTCAGCGAGGGAGGGATTTTCTCCAGCTTCTCCGGCCCTCGATTTCCTCCTTAGTGGAAGCAATAAGTATATGATCTACGTTTGGCTTTTCCGTTTGGGGAGAATTCGGGCAGTGTCGCCGACATACGTTATGCCTTTTATAGAATGCCCCCCCCCCCACCCCTGCCCCATGCATTTCAAAATTGTCTGTTGCTCATCCACAGATGCTCCAGGCTCCCAGCCCAGGCAGCCGGCCACCGTGACCTCGCATCCCACGTCCACCCTAAAGTTGCAGCTGAGCTGGGCCCCTGCCATTCCCCGAAGGCGTCACCGGCTCTTTGTCTTGGCTGCGCCTTCGGCTCAGAATGCTCTCCCTCTCTGCCGCCTCCCCCACACCCCTGTCCCAAGCATTGGCTCCTCTGCGGATCCGGGTCACCAGGCTAGAGTGAGCCGTTCCTCCCGGGTGGCCGAAGCACGTTGGGCTCACCCTCCTTGAGCGTGTGGTCCCCTAGGGTCAGAGGAGCGAGGTCATGGGAGCCCCTTGGTCGCACCATTCCCCAAGGAGACGAGCCCACCCAGGGGGTTGAGCTTGTCATCCCTAATTCCAGCTTAGCCTTTCCCAAGACTCCTTTAACTTGCAGTCATGGCTAAGGGTTGGGGAGAAATTTCAGATCACGTTAAACAGAATTTTCAAAGTGTGTATTTCATGGGGAGTGGTTCTGTTACCTCAAAGTGCATAAAGCAGCCCCCCCCACCCGGTAGCTATTCGGGGCGAGCGGCAAGAAGGACCATGCTATGGGCTTCTCTTAAGCCTCGTGCAGTGGCCGGCAGGGTGGGGTTGCTCCGTGGCGCTAGAGCCCCCAGCAAGTCGCTTCACTCCTCTGAGCCTCAGTTTCCTTGTCTGTAAATCATACTGACCTGGCAAGGCTGTCACAAGTATTATTATACCGGCTATTGTTTATTAAAGTGCTGGATTCATGTCATTTCCTTTATTTTATTACTGTTTGTGATGGTTTTGAGGCTGTATGGACCCCCAAAAAATATGTTCTGGAAAAATCCATTCCTGGGAGTGTAGATCCAATGTAAGTAGGATCTTTTTGGGAGCAGAATCTTAAGTTAAGATATGACCCACCTCATTCAGAGTGGACCTTAATCCTCTTACTGGGGTCCTTTATAAGAGAATGAAATTCAGATAGAGAGAGAGAGAAAACCACAGAAGCAGGAAGCTGAAGCGATGAAACCCAGAAGAAAAAGGAGAGACCAGTAGACGCCGCCATATGCCTTGCCATGTGGCAGAGGAGCCCCAGTTCACCAGCAGCCGGTCTTCAGGAAGAAAGCATCACCTTCATAATGCCTTGATTTGGACAGTTTTCTCAGCCTCAAAACTGTAAGCTTGTAAGCTGATAAATTCCCATTGTAAAATGCTGACCCATTTCACGGTATCTGCTTTGGGCGGCTTTAGCAGACTAAAAAACACCCTTGGTGCTCAATTGATTATTTTCTGATTGCTTTTTATTTTAAGACTAGGACAGGAACCAGTTTACCGTGTTTGTCTGTGGGAGTCAATACTCCTGCCTGCTGCTAGAACTTAACTTTGGCAAAGAGCCTTGGCTTATTCTGGTATAGAATGGAGTTATTTTGAGCCAAATGCTCTAAGGCACACAGTTCTCTGGGTAGCATTTTCTCCAGGTGGAGTTAACTTTAATGACTTACTATATATCTTTTCACAAGTGGGTGATTTATGATTTATCAGAAGCTTCATTTGTAATGGTCTGTTAGATTTAGGAAGTGGAAAAAGACTTAGTTTCAGGTTGTTTCTGCCCACGCGTGCTTTCTCTCTCTCTCTCTCTCTCTCTCTCTCATTTTTTAGGAGGTACCGGGGATTGAGCCTGGGACCTCGTACATGGGAAGCAGTTCTCAGCCACTGAGCTACACCCGCTGCCCTGTCCATGTCCTCTCTGTAGGTGATGGAGCAGGAAAGCTGTGGGTGCAGCCTGGCTCCTGGTGTGAAGTGGAAGGACAGACAGCCATGAGGGGCAGCACCTCTGTGTTCGTGTGGCCCTGGCCTTTTTAGGTTTGGTCTCCACTCTTTCAATGTATGTGGTGTCCTGTGTCTTCCCAAGAACCCTCGGAGTAGGCAGGCGGTGGCTGGGATCCCATTTTCCAGAGAAGGACCCTGAGGCCCAGGAGACTAGTGGCTTGTCCCAAGGTTTTGCAGCTCCTAAGCGACTGAATGCACGTTTGAAGCCAGGTGAGGCTGACTCCCCATCTGCAGCGGTGTCGAGCGCACAGGTGCTCAGTAATTGGGGGGTGAATCACGTTCCCCACAAAAGGCATGTTCTTGTCCCAACCCCTGGTCCTCAGGGCGTGAACCCATTTGTAAATAGGCCCTTGAAGATGTTATTAGTTACGTTGAGCCCAAAATGGATTAGAATGGGCCTTAATCCAACATGGCTGAGGTCCTTAAAGCAAAAGAAATTGGACACGGAAAGAGAAGCCACAGAGAACAGTCAACTAAGTCAATGGAACCCAGAAGAGAAAGGAGGACGCGTTGCCACGTGATGGAAAAGCCAAGGAACCCTAAGGATCACCGGCAGCCAGTCCCAGAACACCACAGTATTCAACGAGAATGCATCGCCTTGCTGACGCCTCAGATTTTGACTTCTCCTAGCGTCCAAAGCGTGAGCCAGGAAATTCCCATTGTTTACGCCACTCGTTGTTTTAGCAGCCAGGAAACTATCACAGTGATGTGTGTTGACCAAGATCTGGGTTACTCACTACCCCCTCGATATTCTCAGCCCCAGACATTTGGTCAAATGGGGGTTGGGTTGGGGATGCACATTAAAATGCAGATTCCTGGCCCCGTTCGGGATGTCTGTAAGTGTCCCAGGGCTGGGGGAGGGGATTGCACCCAGAAGTTAAAGTCCCCCTGCTCTGAGCTTTGCTTCTGTCCCTATGACATTCTCGCAGCGGGCAGAATGATGGTCTCCTAAAGCTAGCCACATCCTAATCCCCAGAACCTGTGAAGATATTTATTTTCGTGGCCAAAGAGACTTTGCTGACGAGACTGAGTTAGGGACCTTGAGATCGGGAGGCTATCCTGGATTTTCTGGGTGTGCCCAGTGCAATCAGGCAAGCCCTTAAAAAGAAAGAACCTTTCCCAGCTGTAGTCAGTCAGAGGGAGATGTGACTGTGGAAGGGGCCCCTGGGCCAAGGAATGTGGGCGACCTCTAGAAACTGGACAAGGCCAGGCAGCACGTTCTCCCCTAGAGTCTGCTCACCCCTTAATTTTTGCCCAGTAACACCTGGGTCAGCCCTCTGGCCTACAGAACTGTAAGATAATAAAGTGATGTTGTTTTTGTGCTATGTTGGAAGGAATTTGTTCTGGCAGCGACAGAAAACTAAGTCATGTGTCCTAGCCAAGGCTTTGGGTTTCCCCTCCAGCATGTTTCTCCTTCTCACCCTTCTGGCCCATGGGTCCCACCCCTGCCCAGACCCTGTTCCTGGGCTCCACGTGGGTCCTGGCGTGGTTCCCAGCTGCTGGAACTCTCTCACGAAGTAATAATTCTGTTAATGAAGTCCATTTGAAAAGTTGCTGGCCGTATCAGCTTGGCTCCCATTTTGCTTGTTGTTTTCTAAATGAAAGCGGTGGCAACAGGCCCCGCCTAAGTGACCTAACTGGGGAGTAGGCCCATGGTCACCTCAAGCAGTGCCAGGTTCCAGGAGTCTGGCCTTAAGGATCACCAGGCGACGCGGAAGGAGTTCGTGCTGTCACTACACCTGCACAGACGGTCTTGCGACCCTCAGAATGTTTCCTACTGAAATCCAACTCCTTTGGATTATTTTTTTCCCTATTAAATTAAAAACTTTACTTTGTGCCATTTATGGGGCGAGCTGGCGGTGTTTTCTTAAAAAACCCACCTCCGAACTTGGGATTTTGTGTGGGTGCCATGGGAGTCAAAAGAGGCTGGCACAGAGGTCCTGGCTGGTCTAGAAACTTCCGACAAGCAGGAAAGATGACCCATCCTGACCTCTGGATGGGGTTTTTACGATTTACAGAATGCTTCCACGTGCATGTTCTTATTTGTTCCTTTAAGGATAGTGATGAAGGAGCATGAGATTTGCAGCGGGAGTCTTGGATTCAAATGCGGTCTGTTCCCAGCCCACCCCAGAGCACTTGTTCACCCCAGAGCACTTGCTCGGTAATCTCCTCAGTCAGCATTTGTTCTCAGTAATGGGAATGTTAGTGTTTACCTAACAAGTTTGGTAAGAGGATTAATTAAATTGACGATGTTTTTAAGTGCTTGGCACGGTGCTTGGCCCAAAGTAAACATTCAAGAAGCAGTAGCCAGTGCTGACTCTGAAGAAGGAAAAGTAATTTTTCCTGAGTGTCTCTTATATGGCCAAGGTAAGGTTCTTGCTGTATGGGAACTCAAAAATGCCTGCGGCAGCCTCTCTCTAAGCCAGTGTTTCTCAAAGTGTGGGCCGCCTGCAGCACCAGGCAAGATCTTGGGCCCCATGCCAGGCCTTCTGAGTCAGAAGCTGCTGGCCTGGAACCTGGGAATTTGCATTTTAAATAAAGGCTCCCCATACACTAGCTGTAGCTTGAGACCCCCTGCTCTAAGCCTTGTTGATTCTGTCTCCTTGACACGCTGTCATCCACTCCCATCTTTGTTATCTTGCTGTTTTCTTGGTCCATCCCTGGCCACCTCTCCCGGGGACAGGAGCAGTCCCACTTCAAGGGCCTCCTTGATTTCCATCTCGTTGCCTCCAATCTGCTTTCCTCCCAGCTAGTGGGGCGATTTCTCTAAACCCCAAAGAGCTCTCCCGCTGCACGCTTTTGGGGCTTGCCGATGGTCTGTGAGCTGGCTGGCCTCCGAGGTTGTCATGCCTGCCACACCCCCACCCCCCATTTGCTTCTCCTGCCGCTGCCCCACGGGCCTCTGGGCTCAGGCCCTGGAGAGCTCTTTGCCATTTGCTGAGGGTGGCGGAGTCTGTCCTGCCTCCTTGACCGTGCACGAGCTGTTCCCGTCACCGGGTGTACCCTTGCCTTCCTCTCCTTGCTACCCCCTTGTAACCCCTTGTGGCAGTTTGAGGTTATTTTGTGAATCCCCAAAATAGAAAGATTATGTTTGTAAACTAAGCTATTCCTTTGGGTGTGATACCCTTTGATTGCATTAAATTCAGTTGAGGGACCTTTGATTAAATTACTTGGTAAGATCGATTTAGGGCTTTTGTTTCGACCAAGTCAGTAAGGCATGACTCAGGTTGAGTCCCCACCTCTTGCTGGGTCTGATATAAATGGACACATGGACAGAAAGGCACAGGAAAAAAGGAGCTGGCATAGTTTGATTTTGCAATGTGTGAGAGAGCATGAAGCCCCCTAGAGGCTGGGCCCACGGAGCAGTTCAAGAGGAGACCAGCCTGCTATATGCCCGATAGGTAACAGTTGACATTAGGAAGAAAGTGGAGCAGCTGAGCCTGAGAGAGGAAGTACGGAGGGGAAGGCAGAGACCAGGCAGAGATTGCCTGCCATCTTGCTTCAGCACATGGCAGCTGACATTGGTGAGAAACTACCTCTTATAGTGCCTTGCTTTGGACTTTTCATGGCCTTGAACTGTAAGCTTTTACCTCAAATAAATACCCTTTATAAAAGCCAACAGATTTCTGGTACTTTGCATTGGCAGACCTTTGGCAAACTGAAACATCGCTCCTCCTGCCTTTCCCCCTGTCTGTCTCCCCGAGGGACCTGTGAGTTCACCAGGGACTGGGCTGTGTCCCTTCTTGATATCCATCAGGGCACAGAGCACCATTTCTGAACCCGATAGACACTTGGGAAATCGTTGTCGACCGAATGGATGCCTGAAATGGGTATTTTCCAGCGTAGGAAGCAAAATCTTGGTAATTGTTTCCAGGCTGCGTGGTGGATGGTGGCTAAGCCGAGATGCACACCCGTCTTCTTTACACCGTGCCATGTTGCTTTCTGCTGGGGCCGGGTGCGGTGTGGGAGACTTTCTGCCCTGTGCTAACTGAGCCCAGACTTGTCTGAATTCATCTGTGTTGGACCATTTTCTGTCTCTTCCTTGTGCAGAGCTCTGCATTACCTCTAGTCTTCCACATCCCTGCCTTTAGCTTCTCCTTTCTCCCCCTGCTGATCTGTGGTTTCTAACCTTCTGTGGCTTTGGAAAGAAATAAGCCGCTTTCTACTGCTCTTGACCCTGTGCCCAGAGGCAGGGTGGGTGGGCAGCTGCAGGCCGAGGCTGGGCTGTGCGGCCTTCCCCCGCTGTGAACCCCCTGCCGCCAGTGGGAGAGGGCTGTGGATGCCACCAATGCCAGGGACAGATGGAAGCCCGGAGAGTCCAGCTCACCACACCTCAAGCTGCCTTCTCTCTTGGCCATGCCTCTCGTTATTTCTGGGTGGCCGTGACAGCTCTCAGAGACAGACCCACAGTCAGTCCCACTGCCGGATAGAAATGGACCCTTTTTGCACACACCTTCCAAGCTAGACAGCAGATGGCAGGGGCCGGGCAATGCTGGGTGGTCGGGGGTATCTCCCCCCCGCCCCCCACCTGCAGAGTGGCTCCAAGTGTTTTACAGTCAACCAGCAGCCCTGGAGGACAAGTCCCCTTCAGCCTGCCTCCTAATAAATCGCCGAGTTCCAAGTTTGGTTTCCTAAGGGATGACTTGTCCCAGGGTGTACAGGAGTTTTCCTGGCATTGAAACTGGCATCAAGCCAGCAGGGTATCCATCTCCAAAGACAGAGGAAGGGCCCTTTGCACCCAGACGCTGGAAAGCAGGACTGCTTGTTGTATGGCCTGCAAAAAGGGGCACGCTTCCTTTACAATCGCTTTATCTCGTTCCCCTCCCTTCCTACATAGGGAGAAGATGACAAAACAGAGGTTCTGAGAGGGGAAGTGACCTGCCACGCAGAGGCAGAGCTGGAGGCAGAGTTGGGACCAGGGCCTGTGTCATCTGACTGCCGTACTCCACCCTTCCTGGCAGCCAGTAGGCCTCTTTTCTTCCTTTCTCTCACTCTCTCTCTTTTTCTGATCTTCCAAGCATTTACCACTCCTCTCAGTACTTACAGTGGCATCATGTTCTCTGATCTACCCCTCTCTCCCTCCCTTCCTTCCTCTCTTTCTCTCTATCGCTCTCTTTAACTGTTTCTTTCTCTTTTTCTTTCTTTTCTTTCTTTCTTTC
>JAQZBX010100267.1:0-11383 GCA_029593785.1 Cabassous unicinctus | reverse complement strand
AGGCTTAGTATTTCTTTGCTCTCATGTGATCTTCACAGTCAGTGTGTGTGGCAGGTATGGTTAGTGTCCTATATCTACTCTCCAGAAGGGGCAAGTGTGGGCTTGGGGATTAATAAGCTTGCCCAGGTTACAGTGCTGGGAGGGGAGCCAAGCTTTGGACCCAGATCATAAGATTCTGGATCAGGGGATGCTAAGGCTGGGACAGTGGATCCTGGAAGGAAGATCCCCCCAGCTCCACCCGGCCAAGTCCAGCTGCTTACCGCATCCATCCGTGTCAACTGCTCTGCCACCAGCTCAGGAGGGAAAGCCAGGAGATGAGCATTCTCTTCAGTCAGCCCTTTCTCTGATGCCTCTGGCCAGGGACAGGAAAGCTCTGGTGGTGCAGACCACCCTGGTGTTGATTTGAGCTCTGTTGGTGGCTCTGGTTGTGTTGCCAGAATTACCTCCAACTCGAGAGCTGTTGCTGCTGTAGGTGAGTTAGGCTGTAGCTCCAGAATGGGCCCTGGTTCAGACTGTGTAGGTGGCACTGGAGGTAGAGGAGGGACTGCCTCAAGCTCAGGAACTGGTGATACAGATGGTGATGTTACATCCTCCAGCCTGGCAGCAGCTGCTATAACTGGGAATGCAGCTAATGCATCAGGCTCGATTTCCAGAGCAAGCACTGGTGCAAACTCCATCGCTGGCAGTATAGGTGGCAGTGTTGCTGCAGACAGAGGAACTGTCCCTGTGTCTGCTGCATGTGGTGGACCTGGCACTAGATGTCGCACTGGAGGCATTTGCAGCTCTGGAGTTGACAAAGGAGCTGGAGAAGAGGTAGGTTCCACACCATGAATGGCTCCAAGTGTCTTTCAAATACAGAGAAGATCCCACTACCCCTAGGGGAAGATCCAGCCCAAAAAAGTCTTCCCAGACTGCAGTCTCTCAGGTGCCTTGTTTGAGGATCCTCCTCACTTCTGGTCCAAGGGCAACCTCTGGTAGTTCCTGCCTATATGGTTCTGTCCCAGCCCCTACCCAATAAACTCACATGCTACCACCCTGACTCCTCCTCACCCTTTGGGTCTGCCTCAGTGGGCTCCAAGTGGCTCATCTGTGAAAGGAAAACTACGACACGGTGCTCCGGGGCAGAGCCAGGTAGATGCACCTGGGCATAGGCCACTAGCAGCTTGAGGCAGGGAGAGCCTGGAGGTTGTAGGAAATCTTCAGGGTACTGGTCCATCTAGGTGCCCAGCAGGGAAGAGAGGGTGCTGAGGGCAGGTGGATGGGCAGCAAGTCAGAAACTGGCATTTCTTTCCATGCTGCCCCCAGGGACCCTCCTTCTGGAACATAAAGTCCATAAGGACAGGGAAGGGTTTTGACTGATCTGTCCATAGCCTGGTGCTGACACACAGTAGGAGCTTCATCAATTTGTGAGTGATGAGGGGACAACATCTATCCTCCTGCCCTCGAAACTTGTGGCTCCCACCCAGTAAATTCTACCCCAAGGAGCTGCCTCATCTTCTGCCATGTGTCATGTGTGTGTCTCTTCTTCCCACTGACAATGCCCTACCAAATGATAGGTGTTCGCAGCCAGCGCAGCCATCCTGCAGGAGGCAGACAAGACTGAGGTCCATGGCAGATTTGGAGCAGGCTGTTCAACACCTCCTTTCATGGGTCTGTATGTGGTGGTGTTCAGGGTCCTTGAGGCTGTGATGGGCTGTGGTGGGGAAGGGCTTTCTTGGGGACCTACAATGAGACACCAGTCTCCTCCACAGCCAGTGCCCCAGGACCTCATCCATAGCTTCCTTTGACTCCTTTCCAACTGGAGTTGGAAGCCCTCTGGACTCAGCCCTCCAGGGGGATCATAGAATGTTTGCAGCCCAGTGTTCTGCCGAGCCCTTCCTTGCCACCTCCCACCCAACTCCCCACACTGGTGTATGGTGAGAAAAGCCCCTCCTCCTCACCCAATGTGCACTCACTTTTTCATTTCAAGGCATCCACCATGCCTGGCACTGCCACGGTTACGTCCATATGTAGGGGAGAGCGTGAGCATGTCACAGCTAACTTACTGAGTGTACCCTCTGCTTAATATAACTCTTGTTATTACCTGTGGCCCCAACTCAAGTGGAACCCAGAAGAGCAGGGGCTTTTGTCTGCTTTGTTAACTTCATGAAGCTACATGTCTCAATAAGTGCCTGCACCTAGTAAACACTTGATGTATACTTGGTGAAGGAATGAGCCTTAAGCATCACCTTCTCAGAACTAGGGTGGCCCTGGACCCCTCTGGGAGCCCACAGTGACCCCTGCTCTGACCACACCAAGGTTGAAGCCCCCAAAAGTGTTCTCAAACCTCCTTTAGAAATGAGGAAACTAGGGCCAGTAAGGGAGTGAGGCTGAGAGCTTCTTCACTGGGAAGATGAAAATCCTGCCTAGAAACAACACTGCCCTTCCAGCCACCCTGTACACTGAGCCAAGCTCAAGGAAGCACTTTCCATGGATTCTCACAGTTAGTCCTTACAATCAACATTGCAGGATGGTCCTCTTAATGACCCCCTTCCCAAGGAGGAAACTGAGGCCAGTGGGTGAAATGACATTTCTGAGACACAAGCAAGTTGGGGCAAGCAGTCAAGTGAACAGGAATGGGGCAGGCACTCACCTTTGGAATAGCCGGTCCAAGACCTGCTTGGTGGTGGTGAAAACCCAATATGTCCCAAAGAAGATGTTGACATACATGAGGTCACCCTCCTGGAAGGCCAGCATCAGGTGCTCCACCACCTTCTCCCAACAGCCTGCCTTGACTGTCTGCACCATAGGGCTCTCCTCCCTCAAGAGGGCTGAGTCGTTCTTCCTCTAGGGTGGGACAGAAGAGGTACATGTGGCCAGAGGCAGAACTGGGGACTCCCAGGTGGGGTTGAGGCTATGGGCAGACCCGTTGCATCCAATCCCTCAGCAACTTGAGGCTGAGGGTGACGTGTATGCCTCTAGCAGAGAAAGGTCCTCAGCCTTCAAATTGAATTTGAGGTGAGGAAATAATTGAAAGATGAAACCCCACATCCAGGAAAGGGTAGATACCTGGAGTGTCCCTGGGGGGGGGGAGAAAGTTCTCTGCAGGCCTGAGTATCTGAACAGATGCCTCAGGAAATAGCAGACCCACCTGGTCTGTTAACAACTTTCAGAACGCCACTGCTCATGGGGCCAAAGCCACAAGGCTATGGCATTTGCCACCCTGACCCCAGATCTGGTAAATGAAGGAAAATGAAAAGTGCCAGTTCTAGGCAGGGTGCAGGGACACTCCTGCCCACACAGAGAGCTGGCAGTAACTGAACTGCTCCAGCCTTAGGGAAGTTATCTGACCCTCACTGTTGAAAGTGCTGTCTGCATGTCCTCTGCCCAGCCATGCCTGTCCTGGGATCCCCTACTGGGGATAGGATCAGTACATGGGAGGTGTTCAGGGCAACAGTGCTGACAGGGCCAGGAAAGGGCCATTCAAGGTCCAGCAGTACTGAAGGCCAAATCATTGCTCTAAGCTGCCTCCCATCTAGAATACTGGGCAGCCGAGTCAGCCCTCAGTTCCTGACCTGGGAAGGTCAAGGGGACGGTTATAGGAGATGGCAAAAACCCTCCTAAGCAAGAGGAGTTGTATGGCTTGGAGGAAGGTTGGAAGGATAGTCACGAAGACTGTTGCCCGGAGACATGGAGCCGGGGAGTGGAACAGAAATACAGCAGCAAAATGCACACATATCTGAAGGGAGCCCACCCTTCAGCCTATCCTGAAGGGAAACCTATGCAAATGACCCTATTCTACTTTTCTTTTAACCATTTGAAGTGACCTGCCCCCTGCTCTATAGAATGGCAGTGTGGTGGGTGATTGGTGGGAACACAGGTGCTTCAGGAATTGGAATATTGGGTCATTCGGGCATGAAAGCCCTGGGAGAGGGAGCAGGTATGTGGCCAGGGTGGGATCCAGGCCCTGGGGTGCTCTCCTGGTGTTTTGTGACTGCCATCAGCACACGATCCCACTTGGAAGTGGTGCTAGCCCTGGCCAGAGCCACAATGTACCTGCACTTTCTGCAGAGATGGTATAGATGAGCCCCTCTTCCAGCTCCTCGCTGACAACCTGTGTGGAGCTCTGTGAAGACATTGCCTGAGAGCCAGTCCAAGAGGCATGTGAGTGGCCTGCCCTACTCCACAAGGGAAGACATGCCTCAATTGGGTTGGGTCCCAGATTAGGCCCAGATGGGTGTCTGCCTTCCCCTCCAGCCCCGTTGGAGAGATGACAGCTTGAGGGCTCAGGATTAACACTGGTACACATGGATGCCACCCCAAGATATGCCTCCTCACCTTTCCTGACATGACCTGGCAGGTGACAGGGAAAGACCTACTGGGTTCCCCTCCCTGCTGGCCTGCTCTTTCCCTTGGTGGTCTCACTGCTCATGCCTCCCACTCACTGGGAGATGGATGGGATGTGGGACTGCCCAGGCAGGAGCACAGTAGTGGCATGTGCTGAATTGGCTGGGCCTGGGCCAATCCCTGTTACCTTTGGGTACCTCCTGGCCGATGGCCAGGGGCTTTGTGGTTGAGGCCTGAACCAATGTTGAAAGCGATAGACTTTTCTAGGTCTATCTAGAAAATAGACCTCATTCCTAGGTTGGTTGAGACTTGAGCCTCGGGATCTAGGCACACAGCAGGAGAACATGCTCTCTCAAGTGTCTCCTGCCAAGTGAGCTAGGAACAGGGCTGCCTTTGGAATCTGGGTGCCTGGTTACCAGAGTTCCAAGTTCTGTTGGGGTCTCTCACCAAGGGAGTGAGGTCACCTCCTTAGGTCTCCTTTCCCTGCCCCCCTCAATGGTTAAAACTCCTCAAAAATCCCTCTGCAGGTCTGTCTGTCTATCATCCTAACCTACACCATTTAGTTAACTGGACACAGTTCTGCCAGCAAGTTCCTCTGCACAGCTACCTGGGAAGGCCTGTGTGCAGCTTGGGCCCTAGCTATATGGAGACCCAGTTGGGTTGAGACCCAGCTGCTCCTTCTTTTCAGTTTTGTGACCCCAGACTACCCACTGAGGCCTCCACAGTTTCCTCATCAACACTGTAGGAATCATTCTAGCATCTGCTTCCCTGGGGCATCATCAAGTCTATGTGGGACAAACACTGCAAACCCCATAGTCTTGTTTCCCATGTAGTTAATACACAGATGTAGACATGGAATAAACAGGAAGCGGATGGATATAACATTGAATACAACTCAAAACAGGGCTGGGTAGGCCTGTGTGATCTTAGGAAAATCACTTTCACTCCTGGATTGCTGTCTCAGTCTGTACCAGATTGAAATGAGATGAAATGCAGTCATTGTTACTGTGTCAGAATCCTTTCAGAGCCTTCCCATTGCATTTAGAGTCAGATGTAAGTGCCTCCTCTCAACCTCTGTGGTGGCTGCCTTTGCCCTGGGTCCGTGCTGTCTCTGTTTCCAGGTACAAGCAGCTTCATACCCACCCCCTTGGAGTGAGTCCTGGCTGGTGACTCATTGCTAAACAAAACAATATGGCTAAATGTCAGGGCACCTCTCACAATACTTACACAAAATGCTCTGCTGTCTTCACCACTCTCTCTTGTGAGTAAACTCTCCTTCTCTTGGTCTATCTCCCATCCCAATATGAATCCTGTGGATCAAAACAACAGAGCTGGGAAGCAGCTCCTCCCCAGCTGAGCCTCAGTTGAGGCTCTGTCTACAACAGCTGCCTTCCTAACTTCTTCTCTGGCCAAACTCCCTCTACCTCCTTCTCTTCCCCTGCTGTGCCTTCTCCCAGGCACCCTCTTCCCATATGTGTGCAGGGCTGGCTCTCTCTTGTCATTCTGGTCACAGTGTGTCACCTCAATGTGTCCTTCCAAGCCCTCACCTGGTGGTCCCATAGCCCTCCTCACAGAACTTTCTCTATAGCCCTTGCACTTCTTTTGCACTTGTGTTTGCTTTCATACTTTGTCCACCTCCTGATGGGCAGAGGCCACCAGGATTCTTTTCACTCCATACCCAGGAGCAAACACAGAGCTTGGTGCATGGTGAGTACTTGGGGCAGAGTTACTGAATGAATACCTGATGATCTCACAGGGTGGGGGAGCACATTGGAGAGGGTTCTTTGGCCATAGCACACAGAATGGTGAGAGCTGGCAGGAGCTGAGGGAGCACAAGCACTTCCCCCACCCAGGCTTAGGTCACTGAGCACTTGCCATGGATGAGGAGGCTGCATCAGTGTTCTGCTTTGAACACTGTGGGTCCTACAGTGACCTCCCTGGTTTGACCTTCCTGGCTGCAATCCCAGCACTAAGAGCCAAGCAGCTGTTCAGGAAGGTCAGTGCCCAGAGAGGGCTTATGGCCTTAATGTTACTTAATCTTCATCAGGGCCTCAAAGGCATGCAGTGACCAGCCTGATGGTCTATAGCTCAGAGGTGCTGGGAATGCCTTCTAAATCTGTTTTCTTTCCACTGCCTCACAGTCTTGCAGTCACTCAACAAACTTTTATGGAGTGCCTTCTGGGTGCCTGGGACCATGGGACAGGGTGTCAGGCACTGTCCATGCCCTGTTAGAGCTGAACACAGAAAGCCACCCACTCCAGAGGGGACACATCAAGGCAGGCTTCCTGGAGTCATTGACAGCAGAGTGAGTCACTGGGAATTGTGCAGTTAGAGGGACAGGTATGGTGGAAAGAGTAGTCTGAGCAGTGGACAGAGTGAGCACGTGTGTGCTGAGCCAGACCCCATAGGCCACATGTCTTACTTTGGCAAAGGGCTCCTGATATGAGCAATGGGCTGGCTTTTATTAGGGGATTTATTTTGGCTAAAAGCTTACAAGACCATGAAAAGTGCAACTTGAGGCACCATAACAGGTGCTTTCACCAGAAGGTGAAGGGAGAAGGCCACCCATCTCTGCTGAGGCCCCTGCCTTTCTGCAGCTGTGGGAAAACCAGGCATAGGGCTTGTCTCTTTCTGGGCCTCCTCACTCAGTCGCAGCATGGCAGTATGTAATATGGCAGATGGCTTTTCCTGTGTCTGTGTATCTCTCTCTGTGTTTCCATATATATCAGACCCAGCAAGGGGGCAGATATTCAACCTGAGCCAGGCCTCACTGACATAGTCCAATCAAAAGCACTAAAGAATCTTATCAAGTAATCTAACCAAAGAACCCTCATCTGAATTTAATAGAATCAAAGGGTATCACACCCACAGGAATAGATTAATTTAAAAACATAACCTTTCTCTTTTGGGGATTAAAATTAGATAGTGCTCATGGTTGCACAAATCTCTAAGTGTACTAAAATCCAATAAATTGCAAACTTTCAAAGGCTTAACTGAATAGTATATAAGTTTTTACCTCAATAAAGGTGTTATATTAAAACAAAATAAGTTACCACCATCTACCAGGTCTTGCACGTAATTCCAGACTGTTTTCATGCACAGCAACTATATAAAGCCAGTTTTTGTTGTTTTCAATAGTAAAACCTACTCTATTTTAAGTGTTTATCCAGTCTTCTACTAATGAGCTTTTAAGCTTATTTCTATTGTTATCACTATACTTATTATAAACATTACTGAAAGGAATATGCATAGCATATAATGTGGTACACAATCTGAGTTTAATTATAAGATACATCGGTGTCGAAGGCTTGAAAGATGGCGTCGGCTTAGGAGGGTGACTGTGAACAGCTCCCAGATCACAGCAGAGAGTTGACAGGGTGCGGCACGGGTGTCTGTGCTGTGGGTGTGTGGAGTAAGAAGCCTGGGACATCTATCTGGATAGATCGATGGGGTGGACTGAACCATAGAGATTCGTGAGTTTTAAGCCTGCCTGTGGTGGTTAACACAGTCGGCTGAACCCCACCCTTAGGGGGGAAAAAAAATAAAAAAGCTGGCTGGAAGCGCCACTCCCGTCACTCCAGTAACTGGGTAACCCGACCTGGTGGGAGGGGGCGTTTTATGAGGGGGGGTGCTCTGGTAAGAGAGCTTTATTGTCTGGGCATTTGGCTTACTGAAGCCCCCGCAACTTAGATGAACAAAACAGCTCCAGTGAATAGGCACCCAGAGGAGGGGAGGTGTTAATCTTGTAGGGAGTTGAGTAGCTGAGCAGCCCAGGGATTATCCCCGGCCCACAGAGCTGGGAAGAGGGGCAATCTCCAAGAGAGGGGGAGTTCTGACAGAAAGCAGAGAGGGGATATTTCAACTGTTGATCTGGCTGCCTGGACCCCCTCATAACTTTGGGGAGCAGATAAGCCAGCTTGAAGTAGTGCCAGGCTGAGGGGAGAGGCGAATCTGCTGAATTAACCTCATTTACATGCAGCCCAATGTCGCAGGCGCTCTGATCCAGAAGGGTGAAGTCTGCCCGAGTCTGCTGTTTTTAGCGTTCTACAAATCAGATTTTGCGTCCCTGGGGAATGCAGAAATTGGGAAGTGCTTGATTAGCTTCCAGGAGCCCAGTTAGGGATTCTTCCGTGAGGGGGGTTGTCTAGAGAAGGACTTATTGTTGGTCCTGTATTACGCCAAAACATAAATAAATAAATAAATAAATAAATAAATAAATAAATAAATAAAACGGTCCCTTTAATAAATGAAAAATACATTTTTTTTAAATTTAGTTTAATAGCCAAACGCTTCTTCAGGACCTGCATACAAAAACCCTTCAGGGAAATTGTTTGATAAACACAAGCAGGCTGAGAGAATCCACGGGACCCCAGGGAATATTGATCCCCCTTAGCTTTGTTTGACTGCTTGCCAGTGTGATTTCTTGCTTTTTCTCTGTTTATTTGTTGCCTCTTGCTTTTCTTTCCTCTTTCCTCCCCCCTTTCTTCTTTCTTTCATTTTTTTTAAAATTAGGTGCTCCTACCTTCTCTCTTCTTTGCTGTGCTTCTTCTTCAGTAATTTCCCATTCTCCCTATATATTGATTTTGTATTCCAAACTATCTGTTATCCCTCCTTCATTTTTCTGCAATTTGCTTTCTGTTGTGACTATTAAATTTCACATTTTTTCCATACACCCACAACTCAAGGGTGCCAATTTCTATTCCCTCTATATTGCTTTTCTCTTTCTTTATTAATATTAACTCTTTCCTTTTAGCCCTTTCTTAACTCTTTCTCTCCCTCCTCAAAATTCTAGTACTCTAAATCATTATATATATACTCCTCTATTTGGTTTCCCAGTCGATTGTAGATACTCCACTTTCTCTCCTATTACTTTACACTGCTTTTGAGTTAAATATTCACTTCATTAAGTCTTATTTGGCCCCTCTTCTAACTTTTAGCAATATTACCATTATCCTTCTTCCTTTCTCACATCTTTCGATTCCTCCAGAACTAATCTTTTGCCTTCAAGGGAACATAGAAAGAAGCAAGAAAATAAACTAAGAAAAAAAAGTATCAAAGAGAAAACTTTACACACACACAGAACCACCAGCTCAATAAAACTCTAGAGCAGAGAGAGAAGCTAATCAACTGAATAAATCCATCCAGATAAAATGATGACTACAGGGCAACAAAAAATTACAAACCACACTGAGAAACAGGAAAACATGGACCAATCCAATGAACAAACTAAAAACCAGGAAGTGAAGCAGATCATTGAACAACTAATCAAAGCTTTCCAAACAAATGTTGTGGAACAACTTAAAGAAGTGAAGGAAGATATTGAGAATATAAAGAAGACACTTGGAGAACTTACTGAAGAAAGTGTAAACACTCTCAAAAAGATAATGGATATGTTGGTGACCAATGGCACAATCCAAGAAATAAAAAAAACGCTGGATTCACATAGCAGCAGATTTGAACAGGCAGAAGAAAGAATTAGTGATGAGGAAGACAATACATCTGAAATCAAACAGATAGTAGAAAAAATAGACAAAAAGACAGAAAAAATCCAGCAGGGACTTAGGGAATTAACCGACCACACAAAACGCTCAAACATATGCATTATGGGCATTCCAGAAGGAGAAGAGAAGAGAAAGGGAACAGAAGGAGTGTTGAAGGAAATAATGGCTAAAAACTTCCCAACCCTATTGAGAGAGATGGATGTGCAGATCCAGGAAGCAAAGTGCACCCCAAACAGTATAAATCCCAACAGGCCAACTCCAAGACATATACTTGTTAAAATGTCCAATGCTCAAGAAAAAGAGAAATTACTCAAGACAGGAAGAGAAAAAAAGAACCATCACATACAAGGGAAGCACAATAAGATTAAGTACTGATTTCTCAACTGAAACCATGGAGGCAAGAAGACAGTGGTATGACATAGTCAAAATACTAAAAGAAAATAACTTCCAGCCACAAATTCTCTGCCCAGCAAAACTGGCATTCAAAAATGATGGAAAGTTTAAAATATTCACAGATAAACAGAAATTAAGAGACTATGTCGATAAGAAACCTGCAATTCAAGAAACACTAAAGGAAGTTCTACAAGTTGAAAGGAAAAAACAAGGGAAAGAGAGTTGGAGGAGAGTTTAAAATCAACTAAGAAGACAAAAAATAAAAGCAAAAGAACATATGACATACATGTATCCAAAGAAAAAATGGCTGAAGTAAGAAATTCATTATAAGTAATAACACTGAATGCTAATGAACTAAATTCACCTATCAAGAGACACAGATTAGCAGAATGGATAAGGAAATATGATCCATCTATATGCAGTCAACAAGAAACTCACCTTCGACCCAGGGATTCAAGGAGGCTTAAAGTGAATGGGTGGAAAATCATTTTACTAGCTAAAAATAGCCAAAACCAGGCAGGAGGAGCTATTCTAATATCAGAAAAAATAGTCTTTAAATGCAAAGCTATCATAAGAGACAAAGATGGACACTATATATTAGTAAAAGGGGTAATCTCTCAAGACGACAGAACAATCATAAACATTTATGCACCTAATCGGGGTGCCTCAAAATACATGAAGCAAACCCTGGAAAAACTAAGTGGAGAAATAAATGCCTCTACAATTATAGCAGGGGACTTTAACACAGCATTATCATTAGACAGAACATCGAGACAGAGAATCACTAAAGAAACAAAGGCTCTCAACAATACATTAGAGGACCTGGACTTAATAGACATATATAGAACACTCTACCCAAATACAGCAGGATTTACATTCTTCTCAAGTGCACATGGAACATATTCGAAGATAGACCACATGCTAGGCCACAGAACAACTCTCAAGGAATTCAGAAAGATTGAGATTATACAAAGTAATTTCTCTGACCACAACAGAATGAAATTGGAAATCACTAAAGGACAGAGAAACAGGTTAGGCACAAGAATATGGAAGTTAAACAACACACTCCTAGACAAACAGTGGGTCAAGAAGGAAATCTCAAAAGAAATCAGCAACTACCTTGAAGCTAATGAAAATGACAACAAAACATATCAAAACCTATG
>JAQZBX010100266.1:0-11383 GCA_029593785.1 Cabassous unicinctus | reverse complement strand
TTTTTTTTTTTTTTAAGATTTATTTATTTATTCCTCCCTTGCTGCTTGTGCTTGCTGTGTCCATTTGCTTTGCATTTTTTGCTTATGTTGCGTCATCTTGCTGCGACAGCTCACTGCACCGACGTGGGCTGGCTTGCCTTCACCAGGAGGCCCCGGGAATCGAACCTGGGGCCTCCCATATGGTAAATGGGAGCCCAACCAATTGAGCCACAGCCGCTTCCCTTAAATACACTTTTAATCACACTTCTCTCTGAAAATAAATTGAAGTGACTTTAACAAATGTCACTACCATCCTCCTGATAGCAAAACTAGGAAATAAACTAGAAAAAGGTAGAATACATGTTCACCATTACAGCAACTGTCCTTAAGTTTGAAATTTGGTTTTTGGCTTTCTAATAGTCAGGACAAAACAAAAATGGAAACAATCAGTGACAACTCTAATACTGGAAAATGAAAAGCCACAAGTTCTCAGTGGAGGTAAAGTTTTCCTGATGTATTCTAAAATGAATTTCTCATGTGAGTGTGGCTCTACATATAGGACAGAGAGCAATGTAGCAGACAGTCTCCTCAACTACATTTGCTATTGTAGTATTTAGAAATATCTCTGTTGAGTGTCCAGTGTGGTCACTCTTTCATACAGCAGTTGTTGGTTAATCACAAATGATGGGGGCAGGCAGTGCTGGGGATGAGGGGACACAGTAAACTAATAAGAAAGTGACCAAGATAATTTCAGATAGTGGTACACGAGAAAAATAAAAAGAGTGATTGTGCTGGAGAATGGGGGCGGAGAAGGCACTACTGTAGATTGGGTGGTTAAGGAAGGTCTTTCTGGACAAGTGATTTTTGAACTAAGGTCTAAATGAGAGGAAGGAGCCAGCACAAGTATAGACAGGATCCAGGCCAAAATGAGTACAGTTTTATGGGTGAAAAGGAGGATTTATGATTGTATTCTAATTGGGAGCTAATTAAGGTCATTAGGCAGGGAATAGGGTAATCTTATTTATATCCTAAAACCTTTTTTCTGCTTCTGGGAAGAGAATTGATCAAAAATGGCCAAGAGGCAAAGCAGGAGCTCATGAACAGAGTTGGGATATATTCTGGACGTAGAGGTATCTTGCTAGTGGATTACATAAGGGAAGTAAGAGAATAAGCAACTAGGTGGATGGTGGTGCCATTTACTGAGTGGTGAAGATTAAGGGAGCGATGTTTTGAAGAGAAATTCAAAAGTTCCAATTTTGTCATGTTTGTTTGAGATGCCCATTGAGTATCCAAGTGTGTGGTGGGGTGGATATTAACTAGGCAGCTAAATATCAAGAGTAAAACTCAGGAGAGAGGTAGAGCTGGAGACACAGATTTGGGAATCATAAGCAAATAGATGAAATGTAAAGCCCTGGGACCAGGTGAGATCTACTACGAAAGAAGAGAACCGAAAGTCAAAACCCAGGTCCTTTGGTGACACAGCAGCTGAGTGAGGAGGGATTTTCAAAGACCAGGCCTGCTAAATACTCCTGAAAGATGGAGAAGCACAAAGACAGACGAGCAGCCTTTGGGTTTGGCATCATGGATGGTATTATTAGCCTTGACAATACAATTCCATGTGTTTTGGAGAGAGAAGCCTGACTAAAGAGGGTTCAAGAGGGTTCAAGAGAGAAGTGATAGAGTGGAGACTCTGACCACTGTGGTGTGAAAGGGGGCTGAGAAATGGGGACAAGGGTGGAGAGTGACAAGGGGTCAGAGAAGGTTTTTTATTTTTTTTATTTTAAGTTGGGAGATACTGAAGCTTTTCTGTATGGTGGGAGGAGAATGTCCAATAAAGGGGAAAGAAACAATGAAACAGAGAAGATACCTGTAGGAGTTAAGCCCTTAAGGAGGTGCAAAGGGGTGTGATCCCTTAGTTGGGAACTTGGACACATGATCTGTAGTAAAAAGAGCGAAGACAGAGAAGGAAGGTACAGGTTTGTATAGGGTGGTGTAGTTTGTGGTAGGAAGAGAAGAAGGTTACAAATGGATTCCTTCTATTTTCTCATGAACCATGATCATCTTTTAAAAGAGACATGAGCAGTGAGGAAATAGGCCTTTTGGATGTTTGAAGAGAGAAGGTATAAAATAGCCAATGTTTTTCAGTCTTACAACCCAAAATATCAACCTGGTCTATCCCTGACCTGAGAAACACCCAATGTATTCTAAGTATATGAAGATAATTTCTCAATTGTTATCTTTCTACTAGCAAAAGGATCAGCATGGGCAGTGACCCCCAATGTCTAAGCCATGATGCATGGAAAATTGGTCAGCTTGTGTTGCTAAACCATACCGGGATTAGTACATGTTCATCAAAGTCCATATCTCACATTTTTGTGTATGTGCATGCCACAGCACAAAGTACTACTATTATTTCTGCAAAACTTAAAAAAATGTTTTTAAGCAGTTCTGCTTTATTGTAATCTTTTTTATTATAACATATATGTAATATAAAATTTGCTATTTTAACAATTTTAAGAATACAATATAGTGGCATTAGTTACGTGTACAGTGATGTACTACCATCACCATCAACCATTACAAAACCTTTTAATTATCCTAAACAGAAACTCTGTATCTATTAAGGAATAACTCCACATCCCCACTCCCTGCCCCTAATAACCTCTAATCTACTTTCTGTCTCTATGAATTTGCTTATTCTAGATATTTCCTATAAGTGGAATAATATAATATTTGTCCTTTTGTGTCTGGTTTATTTCATTTAGCATAATGTCTTCAAGGTTCATCCATGTTGTAGTATGTATCAGACCTTCATTCCTTTTTTAGGACTGAATAATGTTCCATTGTATGTATATACCACATTTTGTTTATCTATTCTTCTGTTGATGGACATTTGGATTGTTTCCACTTTTTTACTTTTGTGAATAATTCTGCTATGAACATTGGTGTATAAGTATCTATTCAAGTCCCTGCTCTCAATTCTTTTGGGTATATACCTAGGAATGGAATTGCCACTCATATGGTCGTTCTATGTTTAACTTCATGAGGAATGGCCAAACTGTTTTCTACAGCGGCTACACCATTTTACATTCCTACCAGCAATGCACAAGGATAATAACTAAAATTTATCAAAATACTACCATGTGCCGGGCACTGTGTTAAGTTCCTTACAGGTGTTATTTCTTTTAATCATCGCAGTGACCAAATGAACAATGCATACTCTTACTATCCCCATTTTATATACGGTGAAGCTGAAGCTTACAAAGGTTTAAATTATATATACATTTAGACTGTGAAGTAATCCATGAACTAGGAAGAACAGAGAGTTAGTTATTATTAATCAGGCCAAGTATGGAGTTGTGTAAATCATCAAACAAACCTAATAAGGGGTTCGTGTTTGTAAATAGTTTGCTCATAGAGGGGAAAAAACCCTAAAAGGCCAAAACTCAAATAAAATGACATACTTATAAATGATTTTCTATAGAAATTTAGAATACTTCAAACAGTCCTAATTTAAAAACGTGAATTTAGAAAGCCCTGTTGACATGACACAGTCTGATGAAGAAGAGATTCAACCAGTGGTGTACTGGTAAATGCTTAACAACTGGCTCTTCACAGGGTTGTGGGTGGAGACCTGCTTTGTAGTAGCTATCAGTTGTCATGGTGTAAATACTCCCACCATGGCCAATTTCAAGCTATCAATGTGACATCAACCAGCTTGCAAAAATTCTTGAAAATTCACTCATCAGCGCTCACAAGTCAGCTCCTGCATTCCAGTGGAAGAAACTAATATGAATCCTTCTGGCATCATCAAACCTCACATTTCCTTGGGTATGTCTAGCAAAGATAACTGGAACCTCAAAACTTTGGTTGGTCTGAGATTATAACCCCACCGCACTCCCCTTCCTATGGACCAAATGAATAAAGTGAAAAGGGAACATCAGGCATGAATTATACTGATTATAATTTGATATTAGGATTAGGAATAGGTGATAGATAACCTTGTTTCAATCCTTGCATTTTGTTTGCATTTTTTCTCTTTTTCCAAAAATATTGAAAAGATTGAGTGACTAAGATATAATCAGATAGTATAAAAAGCAAAAATTTGCTATAGAGATTCACAGAGGTCACTTCCTGTGTTTCCTCTTCAATAGTTATACAGATTCCCCAAGTAAATACCTGAGATGCCAGTATTGACGTATTGGATAATTGTTCAGTGACTGAGTTTTCTGTACAGAAACAATTCACACACACACAGATTTAGCTTAATGCCATCTTAAACAAAAGAGTCATTGACCTTCTAGTTTCAGGTTTAAGAATAAGAGTACTCACCAAAGTGATGCATTTACAAAGTCATGGGTGATTGTTAAATGAACTTTCAGAATTATATCTTTCCAGTCTCATTCCTGATTCATGTCAGAACAGGTATGGGTTAGACTCTAAGGCTGAAACAACACTCTACGGCAGAAACAAGTTTTCTTCCGGACCTCTCCCTAGAACTGTTTTTATGTCAAGATTCCTGGCATTGTAAGAACCTAGACCAGCAGTGCATTCTCGTGCTTCCTTAAATAAAACTCCAGCCAATGCTGTCCGAAACTGAGATTCTAGATAAGTATCTCAAAAGAACAAGTGGAGAAACAAATAGTACAAAAACAGGGAAAATTAAGCAAATAAGAGCTTGTGACTGAGAACATTCATTCATTCATTCATTCAATATTTACTGAGTACTTATTAAGCACCAGCACTCTGCTGAGTTCTTCAGATGCCTCATTGTTCACAAAGGACAAAGATCCCTGCTCTATCCCCAGATATCCACATGACTAATTCTCTCACCTCCTTCAAGGCTTTGTGTAAATGCCACCTTTTCAACGAGGCCTAACTTGGCCTATTCTGCCTTCGCCTATCCCTGGCATTCTTGATCCTCCTAATTTTTTTTCCCATAGCACTTACCTTCTGACATACTAAATAAATAGATTATATAGTATATCAGAAAGTGGTAAGTGTCAATGTGGATGGAACAGAATAAGAAAGGAAAAGAGAAGAAGGAGATGACCTAAGAGATGGGGGGTGGGGGGCAGGTCTAAACTATATCTGTAGTACTATTGTAAGGGAGCAGGCCTTTTTGCTGAGATTCATAGGAAAACATGTCAGGGTTTTATAGTAATCCAGGTGAGAGGTGATAGTGACGAGTAGTAGCAGTGGAGAAGTGATTGGATTTGGATATGTCTTGAAGGTTGGGCCAATCGGAGTTTCTGATGGATTGTTGTGAAATGTGAGAGTGAGTCAATGATGAATCCAAGCACCTGGAAAGTTAGGGTTTCGAGTTTCCATCAGCTGAGATGGGAAGGCTGTGGGTGGAGAAGGTTTGGTGGGGAAGATCAGGAGTTCAATTTTGGACATGTTTAGTATGAGATGTCTATTACGTATCCACATGGAGATGTCAAGTAGGAAGCTGGATATGTGAAGCTGGAGTCCAGTAGAGAGGTCTAAGATGGAGAGGTAAATTTGGGGGGTTGTCAGCATATGGTTGGTTTGAGACTACATGAAGTCATCAAAGGAGGAATTATAAGTAAAGAAAAGAGGACCAAGGATTGATTGGTGGGGCACTCCAGTATTAACAATGGGGAAGTAGCATGCAGTGAAGAAGGAGGAAAACCATCATAGTCCTGGAAGTCAAGTGAAGGAAGTGTATCAAGGGGGAGGGCATGATTAGTTGCGTCAATGCTGCTAAACAGTAGTGCTAGGTGAGGTCTGAAAATTACCATTGGATTTAGCATCGTGGAAGTCATTGGTGACCTGGACCACAGGCAAGTAGTGCTGATGGGGCAGTGGGTACAAGTACCTAATTATAGTAACTTTAAGAGAAAATAGAAAGAGAGGAATTAGAGACTACATTGATACACCATTCCTTCTAGGAGTTTTGCTGTAAATGGGAGTGAGGCTATGGAGCAGTAACTGGTAGAGAAAATAAGATTAAAGGAAGTTTTTCTAAAATGGGAGAGAGTAATAGCATGTTTCCAAATAAATTTCATATACACAGTTACATGTACATACCTCAATTTGACGCTTTTACTTTACTGCTTACGTGTCCAGTAAATTGTGAGCTTCTTGAGGGCAAGGACCTTGTTTTATTCGACCTTATATGTCCATTCACTAACCTGGTGTATTAGTGTTCCAATGCAGCTGCTGTAACCAATTGCCACAAACTCACACACTTCGTGGCTTAAAACAACACAAATCTATTACCTTACAGCTCCGTAAATTAGAAACCTGACACAAGCCTCCCTGGGTTAAAGCCTTTTTCAGCTTCTAGAGGCTGACTTTGGCGAATGACCCCTTCCTCCATCTTCAAAGCCAGCCCCATTGTATCTCTCTGACCACTGTCCCATTGTCCTCTCTCCCTCTGGCTCTGAACTCAGCTGGGAAAGGCTCTCTGACTTTAAGGACTCATGTGATTATACTGGGCCCACCCAGATAACCCAGGATAATCTCTCCATCTCAAGGTTCTTAATTTAATCACACCCTCAAAGAGCCTTTGGACAGGGTAGGGGGATTAGGTCATGGACATCTACAGGGGCTACTATTCTGCCTGCCACACCAGTGACTGACCCATAGATAAGCAAATGTTTGGAATGCATTCTTCCTTGTGGTTTTATCATACTGAATTATAAAGGCCTGAATTCCCTCAAAGACTGTAATTTCGATGAGAGCAGAAATGGTTTCACTTTTTTTCTTTACTATAGTCCCAACATCTAGCACAGGGCATGATATAGGTGTTGAGTAAATATTTGTTGGATGACTGGATGAATAAATAAGTAAATGAGTAAACCCGTTTTTTCATGTAGACTGCCATAGAAGAAACCTTTTCTCTGGGCTCAATAGATATCTGACCCTTCAAGGGAAATGGGAATGGAGAGACATTCCCTTCTCCATGAGCAGGACCAGTCTATCTTCCTTGCCCTGTTTCTTCTTTCAGCATCTGATTCTGTCTTTAGCACATCTCTCTCCTGGGGTACCTTTAAGAATTCATGCCATCTGCTATGCTAATCTACAGCAAGCCGTTAGTGACATTACAACTAGAAGGACTGATGTTTAATTTTTTTCAATTTTAAGTTAAATTCAATAGGTAATGTGCATACAGGTTGCAAAAGTTTTGAGTACAAAAGCATATATATTGAAAAGCAAGTTGGCCTTCCAATCCTTTTCCTGCTACCCAGTTCCCTTTCCTAGAGGCAACTTCTAATAGGTGTTTTTGTTTGTTTGTTTGTTTGTTAGTTTGTTTGTTTTGGGGGGGTTGGGGGACAGGACTATTCTATCAAAGATAGATAAATATACAACCTTTTTATATTTAAATGAAAACTCACTAAATACACTTCTCTACACTTTGCTTTTTTCTTTGACAATGTCAATCAGCTGCTTAGTATTCCATTGACTAGAGACACAACAATTTATTAAGCTTATATAAATAGGGTCCTAAAGTGGGAGAAGCTCAGGCATCTAAAGCAGAGAGAATCTGACTGGCCCTATGCGGGGGTGAGGAGGGAGGAAGTGGAGAAAACTGTAGTGTAGGTGGGCACCTGGGAGCCTGGGTTTAGGTCATAAAAAATCTTAAGGAAAGCAAAGTACAGATGGTTGCAACCACCAGAAGGCAGAAGGAATCTGGATGCCAGAAGAGGGAAGCCCGAGAGAGCAGGAGTGGGCATTCAAGGCTCTTGACAGCCTTTCCTCACCCCACCCATGCAGAGGCTTCTTCCTCTGCCCGGGTAAGTGCCACCGCCCCTCCAGGCAGGCGCGTCTCCTCTTCCAGCATTCCTGTGCCTTTGCTCAGATCCTTCTGCTTCCCTGGATGCGTTTTAAACCAAAGGCCACACCTTCCTTCCTGAGTCATTCCCGCCCAAGTTTCTGGGTCACCTCACCCTGCTGGTACTTCTCCCACCTCGCTGAACTTTCTTCTGATGGTCTCAGGATCCCCCTCCTATAAAACAGTGGTCTACAAAGTGGAGTCAGTGCCCCCCCCACCCCCGCAGAGGTGGGCAAGATGATCCTTCCAGGGAAGAAAAGAAAATATAAAATTTCTATTTCTATTAAATTATTTCTCTAAAAAATAATAAACAAACTTTACTAAAATTTACTATGTGGACTGATGTTGGTGACCTCTTGTATTCTATTTGTCAGAGTCCCACGCCTTGAACTGTGAGTTGTGGATCCTGAGGACAGAGTAGATATTCCTCAGTGCAGGGGGATTGACGGAGGGGCTCCTGATTGTTGTTTGATTGCAGTGTATTGCCACATATTGCAATCTATGTGCTTTAAGACATTAGCAACGTGGCTAAATTTAAGAAAAACAGAACCTTAAAATAATAGAATCTTTACAAAACTTTTTATGAGATGAAGCATGACCATGTACTTCAAAATCCAAATGAAAGATGAGGATGCACTCCATTCTACAAAACTATGTTTTCCAATTTTTCTAACCTTTTCTACGTTGACAAACACATTAAGTAGTATGCTATGTAGCAAATATTTTTGGGGAAAAATGCTGAATGTATCCCACCAAGGTAAATGTGACATTTTAACAACGAATGCGGTATAACTTTTTTTCCAAAAGATACTCACATCATGAGCAGAGCATTTTGAAAATGGACATTTGGAAGTGTTTCCATTGTTAAATGAAATAACCATGTCTCTTCTAAAGTTTCTCATAACCTTCCATTTCTGGCAATAAGGAAGATGAGATGACCTGAAAAGTACCCTGCTACTATGAAGCATCTAGAGATGCTGAAAGAATGATTATTTTTAATGCATAACAAAGTTTCCAAGAAAGTCAAGGCAATTCCCAGGGGCCAAAATCAAAGTGGGAAATAAAGCCCAGATATCAGTAGTCAGCTCTCCAGTAGGAGCCTGGAGACCAGAGATACGACCTTGGGCCCATAAAAAGCAGGAAGCTGGAAATTCGAAACCACAGTAAAGCTTTGGTCTTCTGTGAAAGAATGCACTGGAAAATATCCACCCACCAGCAAAGAGACACATAGGGAAGGGTCAGCCTGGGCTTTAGGTGGGGGAAAGAAAGTCTCCCCTAAGGATTTTTCACCCTATGCCTGGCCTTACATGGGTTAGGGTTTGAAACTAGATTATTTGCATGGACTAGGCACCTCGATACCAAGGAATTAGCACTAAAATTGATCTCAAGTCACTTACACCTCTAGCAGAAGCAATCTGGAGGGACACTTCCTTAGCCTATGCTTGGAAGGACTAGAATGAACACGTGAGGCAGTAGATGGGTTTAAGAGATTTTGGAGGTACAACAGGATTTGCTGAGTGGTTTGGATGTGGTGGGTGAAACAGTGGGACATTAAGAAAAAATCGAGGTTTTTAACTTGAGTACCCAGGTGGATAATGTTGCCTCTATTAAAGGGCACACGGGAGCAGCAGCAGATGGACGGGGGTAAGAAAGCTTGCTCAGTTTCAGATATGTTGAGCTAGAGTCCCTGACAAGACATCCTTATGGAAAATCCTGGCAGCAAGGAGGATATGCACATCCGGAGCTGAAGACGATCATTTGAAAGCTGTTTGCATATATAAATGGTGATCTGAGTCATGGGGATGGATAAGTGCATAGAGTGAAACAAGCCTAGGACAGAACTTGAGGAACAACAGCTTTTAGGGAATGGGTGGAGCAGCACGAGCCTGCAAAGAGAGATCGGAGGAAACTCCGCCAACTCTGGGGTCGCGGAGGCCAAATGTCAGTAAACATTAAGTGCAAGTGATACTGACAGAAGCCAACAGTCACTTTCCTTCCGACATCTTTACACAGATCTCTTCTGAGACACAGACCTCTGCCCAACCTTCATTTGTGAGAGAGCAAATAAACCTAGGCATCCTACTCAGCAAGCCTGTGCTTGCAGACTTGATCACATTATTTGGGAAATCCATTTGATCTCCTTTCTTGGTATTTTTCATTATTTCAATTAAACAATGTGTGCAGCAAAAGTTGAAAATCACAGAGGCAACTCCTCTAGAGTGGCAAATCCTCAATCCACTGATAGGAGAACCATGGGTTTATCTAAATTGTGGAGGTCTGTAGAATGATTTTTCCTTCAGACCAGGCCTTATGGGATCCAGGGACTCCTTACGGTCCATGAAGTTTGAGCCCCCTGGCATGCACTGCATGTCTGTTGGTAGCTGACTGGCTCAGTCCAAGCCTAAGGCTAGCGAATTTGGGGTCAAGGGACCAGGCAGTCTGTGTCATTCTGCAGCCTCATACTATATTTTTGGCCTATTCCCTTCACACTTGCTGTAAAACTTCTGCCCTTTACTCGACATTCTTTTTAAATCCTGCTGCCATCACAAAGCTTTCCTTGGCCATTTCTGCCATTGGATCACTTTCCTTCCTGTGAAGTTTTATCACATTTTCTCTGTCACTCACCTGAGTCTTTTATTTTTCCATATAATAAACTTTATTTATACAGAAGTTTTTGATTGCATGCAAGTTACATCAAAAGTATGGGGAGGGAAGCAGATGTGGCTCAAGTGATTGGGCTCCCATCTACCATATGGGAGGCCCAGGGTTCGATTCCCGGGCCCTCCTGGTGAAGGCAAGCTGGCCCTTACCCACAGAGAGTTGACAGCCCACGCCCACGGAGAGCTAGTGTAGCAAGATGACGCCACAAAGGGAGATAAGCAGACACAGAAAACCGTGCAGCAAATGGACACAGAGAGCAGACAGTGAGCACAAGTGTGTGTGGGGGGACAGGGATAAATAAATAAAATAAATCCTAAAAAAAAAAAAGTATAGGGAATTCCCATATACCCCACCCCCTCCTCTCCCACATTTTCCCCTATTAATAACATCTTACATTAGTGTGCTGCATTTGTTACAATTGATGAGATCATATTGAAGCATTGCTACAAACCAAGGTAGATAGTTTACATTAGGGTTTACACTTTTCACTGTACTGTATAGGGTTTGACAAAATGTATAAAGGCCTGTATCCGTCCTTGCAATATCATGCAGAACAATTCTATTTTTTTTTTTTTAAGATTTATTTATTTTTTTATTTTTTATTTATCCCCCTCTTGCCGCTTGTGCTGCTGTGTCCATTCGCTGCGTGTCTTCTCCGTGTCCGCTCATCTCCCCCTTGCTGTGAGGTCTTGCCGCATCAGCCCACGGCGCCGCGCGAGCCGGCCTGCCCTCACAAGGAGGCCCCGGGAAGCGAACCCGGGGCCTCTCATATGGTAAATGGGTGCTCTATCCATTGCGCCACACCCGCTTCCTGCCGTGAGGTTGCTGCATCAGCCCACCGCACCGCTCAGGCCGGCGTGCCCTCACAAGGAGGCCTCGGGACGCGAACCCAGGCCTCCCATATGGTAAACGGGGGCTCTATCCACTGAGCCACACCCGCTT
>JAQZBX010100264.1:0-11384 GCA_029593785.1 Cabassous unicinctus | reverse complement strand
TTCATAAAGTAACCTAAAAAGTTCTCCTCTGAATTACAGATTTAAAAATGGCATTGTTCAAAAATGAAGGAATCAGAGAGAAGCATTTGTTGTCTTCTTATGATTATTCTCCCAGTTAGTTTAGTTATCATTATTTCATTAACTATTAAGAAGACAATCTGGTCCAAAAATTTTTCTACAAAATGCATTCCCTACAAACCGATTTCATTGATACCTCTTGTTTCTAAAAAGTTTATTTTTAAAAAGGGCTAACAACTTTCATTTCCAAATAGCACTGACTGTGTATTTTGAAATGTGCCTTAACCCTTAGGTAATAATTTATTGGAAGACAATAATAGATATCTAATCCTTATTTTAAAATTTGTATTTTACCAAGTATTTTAAACATGATTTTTAAAATTTAAATACACTAAATATGTGTTTGAAAGAATATCGTCCTCATCTGACTTATAGCTAGAGTCCATTTCTTCCATTTTATGTATTTGCCTCCAACCTTTCACATTGTTTTTGTAAATATACCTTTCTTAAATAAACTGTGAACTAACAAAACAATTATGCCCTCATTCAGAGTTCCCATACAAGTATCCTCTATCATCACACCACATCATGGTGGAATATTTCTTACAGAACATGATAAAATATTATGAAATTTTTATCACCAGCCACGGTGCATAAAATATGTTGGAAACTAATTTTCAATACCCCACCTTCATAAACATGTCATGATAATTGTGTGTATATGGTGTGTCTCTTTAGATGATGCTTGGGTTTTAATTTTTTCCCCATAGTCATGAGTTTAACTAGTGTTTTTTTCATTTTGCTTCTATATTTGAAATGCCATCACATACCACTGTAAAACAGAATTAGAGCTTAGTTTTTGTTCTCTAGGATTCCATTCCTTTCTCTCTCATTCTTGTCTATTTTCAGCAGTGCCTTCTCTCTTTTTCAAAAGAGCCCATCCTCGAATCCCCCAGGCTCAAAGTAATTAGTCTGCAGAATTGATTGTGCAGCACCCACCTATGGTCCCTTCAGTGGAAGGGGGAAAACAAGGCATGCCAGGGCAGTTGCAAGGAGCCAACGGGTGGCCTTTTTTCCTGGGCCAGCAAAGTCAAGTGTGCATGTGATTCTATCATGCCAGTCTCCACCACAGGCAGCCACTTTATACACAGGGCCCAAATTTCAATTTCATTGTGTTAGAACATTTTATCCTCTACACAAAATTGGATGTGTTTCTGGAATCCCCAGGCTGTTTATGAGGTTGGTTCATCATTGATTTCTAAATATTTTCTCATTTTTTTTTGCCATTTCTTCCTTGACCTTCACTTACTCTGCTCTAAGGGTCTCTTGTTTGAAATATTGTGCTGTTCCTATTCAACTTGTTATCTGAGGTCATTTATGTCAATGTTATGTGAGGAATTCCAAAATAGGTACTTGATTAACAGGAAAGAATGATCACCTCAATAAAAATTGCACAACTAAAGCAAAAATATTTTTCATTATCAGAGAGTATGTCCAAGTGTTACAGCTGGACTATAAAAATTAGAATTTTTAAAATAATTAATTACCATTATATTAGAATTTTTATTTCCTTTTATAAATGTTGGTGCCATTCTATCTTTCTTTCTTTTTTTATTTCATTCACTTTATTCAGATCTTATTTTTCACTTAATGCCCTTTTGCTATTCCACTATCCCAGCCAGGATACCACATCATCATGTTTCCTTTGGCTCCTCTTGGCTGTGACAGTTTCTCAGATCTTCCTTTTTGTTGATGACATTGATATTTTTGAGGTGTACTCTTCAGGTATTTTGGAGAATGTTCCTCACCTGGGATTTTTCTGATGTTTTTCTTATGATTACACTGGGGCTATGCCTTTTTTTGGGAGGAAAACCACAGAGGTAAAGTGCCATTTTCATCATAGCAAATGTGCATACTAACAACATGACATCACTGTCGATATTGACCTTGATCAAAAATGATAAGTCATGTTGATAGTGTTTGCCAGGTTTCAACACTGTAAAGTAATACTTCTTTCCCCTTTCTACACTATATTCTTTTTGTTTGTATTGTGAGTAAAAATCAAATTTTTCACAAAACAAACTGATATTTGGAAAATGATATATAAATATATATTCATATATGTGCATTTGCTTACATAAATGTTATTTTTGTGTGTATATATATTTTAAAAGGTGCTTAAATACCTAAATATTACCCAGAAATTACAGGGATTCTCATGTTCACCACCTCCCACACCTCCCATAACATCCCACATAAACATCTTTCATTAGTGTGGCACATCACCTGCAATGGATATACATGTCCTGGGGCTTTGCCACTAAGCATAGACCACAGTTCACATAATAGACCACACTCTCTCCACACAGCTCTGCATGGTATATGCTGATGTAAAATGGCCTATATCCATCGCCGCAACATCACTCAGGACAACCCCCAAGTCCTGAAAAAGCCCCTGTATTACAACTGCCCTTCCCCTCCCTGCCCCAAATGCATCTAGTGGCCACTGGCTCCACCTCACTATTATTTCTTCCATTGCTTGAATCACAATATGTCTACAACAGAATACCATTAAGTCTACTCTAGCTCGTAGCTCTTCCCCCAATCCTAAGGGGACTGGGATGGTGATGTCCACTCCACCTCCAAGTGAGAGTGGGCTTATATTTCATGGATATGGTGGATGGGATTATCTTGTCTGCAGCTGCAGGCTTTCTCCATTCCCTGCAATGGCCATTGCCCATTGTCAGCTCCTCACCAGGTAACTTGGGTGAGTTCATTGAGCTGTAGAGTAGGAGTTGCAGCTCCACTGAGATTCCAGGCACAGCTGGCATATAGGTAGGCCAAAGGCTCCAGTCTCTGGAAGTACACCTACAAACTCTAGCATCACATATAGGTTTGAATAGAAGGGACTGATGGACCATGTGCAGGGAGGACGTATTTGAGTCCAACTCTGTCACTCTCAGGAGCACAGATTCCAAAGTAGAGCCCACTAATAAGACATCAATCTCTGGGGCTATCCCCATTTATATAGGACCTGGGTGTCTCCAGAGCCCTCAGGAGGCCCCTCTCTGTGGGGTGATATCCACTTTGGTGTTCTATGAGATCCTACTGAGGTGTGCGTAAGCGTTACCTCTGAGATGACCTCCCGACTATCTTTGAAGTCTCTTAGCTACATGAACTCATTTGTCTTTACCTTTTCCCCCTTTTATTCAAGGTCTTTTTCCAGTTGTGTTGCCAGTTGGCACTTGGTATTAATCCCTCGTTGCCAGGGAGGCTCATCCCTGGGAGTCATGTCCCATGTTGGGGGGAAGGTAATGCATTCATATGCTGAGTTTGGCTTAAAGAGAGGCCACATTTGAGCAACAAGGAGGCTCTCACCATTCTATCTTTCTTATAATGTATTATATTCAATCTAATCTAACCTTACACCCTTTTTTAATATTTACCATCTTTCAATCCAATTTTTATTTTATTTTACAATTTTACAAAAAAGATCTTTTCCACAGCTTAAAAAAAGCCATTCAATATAGACTTTTTACACATAATGTGGTATGTGAATTTATCTCAATTAAACTGCTCAATAAATAAATGTTTCTGCAAAGAAACCCAAAATAACACATCCGCACAGCAGTGGAAACAGAGAGATTGAGGGGGAAATTTTCCTCGCTTGCTTGACTGTTTTTTTTTTTCTTTATTAGTTACAATGTAAATAATGAAAAGTTTTAATAATGAAAGGAGAAATAAAAGCACAAATCTTTGAAAACACCAAACCAGGAATTGTGCACTTGGTCTCCACAGAATATTGTATTAATATGTAACAATAAAATAGTTTGTTTTAAAACAGGGAGGAATCCTGGAAATGTAGAGCTGAGGTGAGACATGGACTGTAGTTACTAGCAATGTCTCAACAATGCTCTTGTCCAGTTTTACAAACTGGATCACAACAATGCAAAGTGGTGGTGGACATGCGATGCATGGGACCCCTGCATGGTGTTATGCCTCTTTACATTAGAATGTCACAAGTTGTACTCTACACCTAATGTTTTTGTATGTTCATGTGTGAATGAAATCCTTCAGTAAAGAATATGGCAGGATAAACAGGCTGGTGAAAGTCAAACATGAATGTTAGGGATTCACCTCTTTTTCTAGACTGGTCTTCCTTTTCTTGCCATTAAATGATGGGGGTTGTCCTCATAGGTGAATAGGACTGAAGGACTGTATGTCTTGCCTGGTAGATTAAGACCTAGACTTTTAGGAATCATCCCCAACACCCTCCTGCTATATTGTGAATATTCCAGTAGATCTTTATCTCCTCATTCAGCCTACAAGTGTCTTTTCTTACCTAGGTTTGAGCAGGAGTTTCACATGCCATAAGAGAAATTTTGAGGTTGAGATGCTGTTTCTCCTCTAAGTTCATGTGCTTTTCTGGGTTTGTCCCTGTGTTTTCCACTTTCTCTGTAAGTATAACTTCCATTTTATTTCAAACACTTTCTAAAAAAGTAGAATATGGCTTAAAATCTGTTAATTATATATGGGTACCTGCATCAGAATCACTCTATTCTCAAGAACAGCTCACAGGATATGGCCACAAATCAGAAATGCTTTCCTTGAAAAAAAAAAACAACAACACCTGGATTCTTCAATCAATCATGTAAAGATTAATGAACTAATTTAAATAGATCGCCTCTGAATTATCAAATTAGAAGTGGGATTATTCAAAAGTGAAGGAATCAGAGAGAAGCTTTTGGAGCTTTATCATTATTCTCCACACACCACTCTTTAGCTTAGTTAATATTATTTTATTAATTTTTAAGAAGAAAAACTAGTCTTAAATTTTTGTACAATATGCAATCCCTATGAACTGATATTATTGAAGCCACTTATTTTTAGAGTGTACTTTTAAAAAGGGATAACGGCTTTCATTTCCATAGTGTTGACAGTATATTTTGAAAAATGCTTTCACTCTTAGCTAATAATTTATACAAATATAATACATGCTTTACCCGTATTTTAAAATTTGTATTTTACCAAGTTTTTTTTTAAATTGGTTGTTCTATTTTACATACAAAACATATGTCCATGAGAGAATGTCATCATAATCTTACTTATAGTCCTTTTCTTGCACTTCATGTAATTTCCTCCAACCCACCCCATTATTATGTTTGTAAATATATTTTTCCCTTTTTACTTTTTATCTGTTTTAAAACATGCTTAGATTACATAAATTTTACACAAAAAATATAGAGATTTCCATATGCCCCACTCCTCACACCTCCCACTCCCACCCCCATAAACATCCTTCGTTAGTGTGGCACATTCATTGCAGTTGATAAATGCACCGTGGGGCTTTGCCATTGAGCATGGACCAGTTCTGCAAGTTATGTGATGATATAAAATGGCCTTTATCTGTCTTTGCAATGTCACTCATGGTGATTCCCAAGTCCCAAAAAAGTCCCTGTATTACAACTCTTTCTCCCTCTCCCTGTCCCCAGAGCCTCCGGTGGCCACTGGCTCCACATCAATGTTGTAATTTCATCTATTGCTAGAATTACAATATATCTACAGTAGAATACCAGTAAGTCCACTCTAGCCCATCGTTCTTGCCCAAATCCCAAGGATTCTATGATGGTGATACCCATGCCACCTCCAATTGAAAGGGATCTTATATCCCATGGAGAACATGGGTGGGATTATCCTGACTGGAGCTGCAAGATTCTCTCCATTCCCTGAGACAGCAGTTGTCCATCATCATCTCCCTGCCAGTTATCCAGGGTAAGTCCAATGAGCTGTAGAGTAGGTGCTGCAACTCTGCCAAGGTTCTGGGCCTTGCTGGCACATGGACACCAAAGACTTGAGTCTCTGAACATTCACCTACAAACTCTAGAAACAGGTATAGGTTTCAATAGAAGATACAGAAAAGTCAAGTGAAGGGAAGACATAACTTAGTCCAACTCTGTTACTCTCAGGAGCACCAAATCCAAAGTAGGGCCCACTGGAAAGGCACCAAACCCCAGAGCTACCCACCCTGAGTATAGGGCCTAGGTGTCTCCAGAGCCCTCAGGAGATAACTATTTGGGGTAGTATCCACTTTGGAAGTCTATGAGATCCTTCTGAGATGTGATTAAGCATGACCTATGGGATGACTTCCCAACTCACATTGAAGTCTCTTAGCCATGTAAACTCATTTGTCTTTACCTTTTCCTCTTTTTATTTGAGGTCTTTTTCCATTTGCATTGCTAGTTGGTGCTTGTTAGTAATCCCTCAATGCCAAGGAGGCTCATTCCCAGGAGTCATATCCCATGCTGGGAGGGAGGTAATGCATTTATATGCTGAGTTTGGCTTAGAGAGAGGTCACATTTGAGTAACAAGGAGGCTCTCAGGAGGCAATCCTAAGGCATCCCATAAAAATAGGTTAAGTTTCAATATCAAGAGCAAAGGCTTCTAAGCCTAGTCATCAGTATCAAGGGCCCATCATTGGATCATCCTCCATTGCCAGTCACTACCCCCACACTTGGGGGACTGTTGTTGCTCTCTTAGATAATGCAGCAGAACTCTCTGGGATGGGAATTCAGTATTCTCTCAGTTATTGTGTGAGTCTCCACCCACTGTGACAATGCCCTGTGATCATTTGAACATTTTTATATGTCTTATATGTATGCTCAGGAGAACTTCCTCCCATGCATCCCTCATCACTGACACCCCACACCAATGATCCTCCCCTGCCTCAATTGGAACTCTACTGTGATCCAAAGCTTCTTCAAAATGAAGCCATTATAATATACAAATACAATTAATAGGAAAATTAAACAATAATAAGTTTAAATATAAGAAATAAAATACAAAAAAAATTTTAAAAACTAAAAATAAAATGAAAAAATTGGGATGTTAAAAAATAAAAAGTTGACATTTTGCCTTTCATCACCACAATATCTGGTGTCCTGTCTGTACCATGGCACCTTCCCCCACACATTCCCCAGTGTCTCACTATTTTTCATTTTGTTTTCAAAGAAGTTTTAGGTGACAACAAAATCACAAAGGATACATGAAACTCTCACATACACAACATCCTTCCCCTTTCTGTCCACCCATATTAATACCATTTTATCTGTGGATAGTACCTTTGTTATAACTGATATACAAAAAGTGAAACAAAGCTAATAAATATGGTCAATGGTTTACATTATGGTTACATTTTAGTCCTTACACTTTTATAAATTTTGATGATATTTACCATATCCTGTGTCTACCTTTGTAAGATCATGTAGAACACTTCCACTGCCACTAACCCCCCTGTTTGATCTATTCTATTCCTCCCTACCCCTCTCCTTGGGGCACAAGTTGAACCCGTCTTCACTCCTTGGATGGCAAGATTCAGTTACCTGCAACAAGACTCAGGTCTTGACAGACTGGTTTGTCCTCCCCTGTTAGGAACCACCAATGCTCTCCAGAGACTCCTGCTTGTCTATTTGTAAACACTTTGGTTCTCCTGAGGATGGGAGTCCAAATCCTTCCTACTCATTATGTGGGTCTCTACCCACTGATACAACACATTATGACAGAATGATAACTCACACATTCCCTAGTAGCCTGCTTCAGCTGTGCCCTGGTCCAAATGCCCACCCATGGAAAACCCTAAACCAGTAACCCTTCCTTGTCATATTGACATGAGCATTCTCAAATTTGTGCTTTCAACCATATAGCTGCAAATCCACAGTGTTCACCTGGTCCCTCTCACAACCCTCCTCCAGTACCCTGGACCTTCTAACCTACCCTTGCCAATGTACCCACCTGTCAACCCTGCACCACTCACTAACCCAATAATATCAGTAACCTCCTGTCTTAACCCTTCATTACATAACTACATGCTTTCAACTTACTATGGATTGCATCTGTATGGGTTTTGTCTCACAACCTTCTTCTCCCTTTCTATTTCTTGTAGAACTATTTTCCAGACAATAGCTCTCTGAGTCTGCTCAATTTGCTTAATTCATATCAGTGAGGTCATGTACTTTTCATCCCTCAATGTCTGGTTTGATTCACTCAACATACAGTCCTCAAGATTTATCCATCTTATCCCATGTGTTAGCACTTTATTCCTTCTTACAGCTGAGTAATATTCCATTGTATGTATGTACCACATTTTGTTTATCCATTCATCCATTGATGGACACCTGAGTTGATCCCAAATTTTGGCAATAGTGAATAATGTCGTCATGAACATTGGTGTGCATATATCTGTTCATGTATTTGCTTTCAATTCTTCTCGGTATATACCCAGCAGTGGAATCACTGGATCATACGGAAGTTCTATACTTAGTTTTTTGAGGAACCACCAAAGTGTCCTCCACAATGGCTGTATGATTCTACATTACCACCAGAAGTTACCATCAGAAGTGGATGAGGGTTGCAATACCTCCACATCCTCTTTAACACTTATACTGCACTGTTTTTTTAATAGCAAACATTCTAATGGGTGTAAGATGGTATCTCATTGTAGTTTTGATTTGCATTTCCCTAAGAGCTTGTGATATTGAGCATCTTTTCATGTGCTTTTTACCATTGATATTTCTTCCTTGGAGAAGTGTCTTTTCAGGCTCCTTGCCCATTTTTTAAATGAGTTGTTTGTTTTTTTCTTTTTGAGGTGTAAGATTTCTTTATATATGCAGGATATTAGGCTCCTAACAGATATATGGTTGCCAAATATTTTCTCCCATTGTTCAGGCTCCCTTTTTACTTTCCTGATAGTGATTTGAGGTGCAAAAGTTTTTAATTTTGAGGAGATCACATTTATCTATTTTATCTTTTTTTTTTTAAAGATTTATTATTTATTTTATTTATTTATCCCCCCCCTTGCTGCTTGTGCTGCTGTGTCCATTCTCTGTGTGTCTTCTCTGTGTCTGCTTATCTCCCCCTTGCTGTGAGGTTTTGCCGCATCAGCCCATGGCGCCACGCGAGCCGGCCTGCCCTCACAAGGAGGCACTGGGAAGCGAACCCGGGGCCTCTCATATGGTAAACGGGTGCTCTATCCATTGCGCCACACCCACTTCCTGCCGTGAGGTTGCTGCATCAGCCCACCGCACCGCTCAGGCTGGCGTGCCCTCACAAGGAGGCCTCAGGACGCAAACCTGGGCCTCCCATATGGTAAACAGGGGCTCTATCCACTGAGCCACACCCGTTTCCTCTATTTTTTCTTTTGCTGCTCATGTTTTGGGTGTGAAGTTCATGAAACCATTTCCTATTACAAGGTCATGTAGATGCTTCCCTACATTATCTTCCAAGGTCTTTATTGTCTTGGTTCTTATATTTACAGCTTTGATCCATCTTGAGTTGATTTTTGCATAAGGTGTGAGATTGTGTTCTCTTATTTTTTAAGATATGTATATCCTGTTCTCCAAGCACCATTTGTTGAAGAGGCCATTCCTTTCAGTTGAGGGGGCTTGGTGGCCTCGTGGAATACCAGATGACTGTATTTGTGAGGATCTATATCAGAACTCTCAATTCAGTTCCATTGGTCAGTATGTCTATCCTTGTGCCAATATCATGCAGTTTTGACCACTATAGCTTTGTAGGATGTTTTAAAGTCAGGTAGTGTGATTTCTCCAATTTCATTTTTCTTTTTTAATATGTCTTTGGCAATTTGGTGCCTCTTATCTTTCCAAATAAATTTTGTCATTGGTTTTTCTAATTCATTAAAAAATGTTGTGTTGATTTTCATTGGGATTGCATTAAATCTGTAGATTAGTTTGGGTAGGATAGACATCTTAATGATGTTTAGTTTTCCTATCCATGAACAGAGAATGTTGTTCCATTTATTTAAGTCTTCTTTCATTTCCTTTAACAGTGTTGTGTAGTTTTCTGTATATAAGTTCTTAAAATTTTTAGTTAATTTTTTCCTAGGTATTTGATTCTTTAAGTTACTATTGTAAATGGCGTTTTTTCTTGATTTCCCCCTCAGATTGCTCGTTACTGGTATTCAGAAATGCTACTGATTTTTGAGCATTGATCTTATAGCCTGTGACATTACTGAACTCTTTATAAGTTCTAGAAGCTTTGTTATAGATTTCTCAGGTCTTTCTACTTATAGGATCATGTTGTCTGCAAATAGTGAAATTAGTACTTCTTTTCCATTTTGGATGCCTTTTATAACTTTTTCTTGCCTCAGGGCTTGAGGAAGTACTTATAAGACAATGTTAAATAGGAGTGGTGATAGTCGGCATCCATGTTTTGTTCCCTATCTAGATGGAAGGATTTTAGGATTTCACCATTGAAGATGATGTTAGCTTTGGGTTTTTCATATATAGGCTTTATTGTGTTCAGAAAGTTTCCTTCTATTCCTATCTTTTGCAGTATTTTTATGTGGAAAGGGTGTTGTATTTTGTCAAATGCACTTTCTGCATCTATAGAGAGGGTCATGTGATTTTTTTCTTTCAATCTATTTATGTGGTGTATTACATTGATTGATTTTCTTATGTTGAATCATCCTTGCATACCCAGCATGAAATCCACTTGGTCATGGTGTATATTTATTTTTATATGTTGTTGAATGTGATTAGCAAGTATTTTGTTGAGGATTTTAGCATCTGGGTTCATTAGAGATGTTGGTCTGCAATTTTCCTTTCTTGTAGTATCTTTGTTTTGCTTTGTTATTAGGGTAATGTTGGCATCATAGAATGAGTTAGGCAATGTTCCTTCTACTTCTATTTTTTGGAAGAGCTTAAGCAGGATTGGTGTTAGCTTTTACGAGAAAGTTTGGGAGATATCAGCTGTGAAGCTCTCTGGTCCTGGGCTCTTCTTGGTTGGGAGGTTTTTGATGACTGAGTCTATCTCTTTACTTGTAATTGGAATGTTGAGTTCATCAATTTTTTCTTTCATCAGTTTAGGCTGCTTGTGAGTTTCTAGGAATTTGTCCATTTCCTCTAAATTATCATTTTTATTGGCATATAATTTTTCAAAGTATCCTCTTATGATACTCTTTTTTCTGTGTGGTCAGTAGTGATATCCCCTTCCTTATTCCTTATATTGTGTATTTGCTTTTTTTCTTTTTCTTTGTTAGTCTGGCTAAGGGTTTGTCAATTTTATTGATATTCTCAAAGAACCATCTTTTGGTTTTATTTTTTCTAGTGCTTTCTTATTTTCTATTTCATTTAGTTCTGCTCTAATCTTTGTTATTTCCTTTTTTCTACTTCCTTTGGGGTTAGTTTGTTGTTGTTTTTCCAATTCCTCCAGGTGTGCAGTTATGTCTTCAATTTTAGCTCTTTCTTCTTTTTTAATATATGCATTTATGGCAATAAATTTCCCTCTCTGTACAGCTTTGGCTTCATCCCATATATTTTAATATGTTGTGTTGTCATTTTCTTTCATTTCAA
>JAQZBX010100263.1:0-11383 GCA_029593785.1 Cabassous unicinctus | reverse complement strand
CCTTCGTGCTCACTCCTGCTCTCCAAGGGGCAAGGTGTGCTTTCAGGGCTGCAGACACTGCAGGGGACTCTTGGAATTCGGCGCTGTGGGCTGCAGCCATAGCCCCAGTTACGGTGCTGACAGCAAGACCCAGACAGGCACTAGAGTCACAAGTTAAGGTGCAGCCGCCCCACAGCCCCAAAAGGGGAAGTAATAATAACTTCCTGTTGCCTATGCCTCAAACTACACAAACGGTGAGAAAATAAAACCATTTGAACCGTAGGCCTATGCAGCCCTCTGATTGGGAATCTAAAATCCATGAAAAATAAAAAATCACTCAAAAACACTGTTATGAAACAGTTAATAATTTAAAGTCTCCTGTTTCTGCTAAAACTCTGTGTGAGTAAGCCCACCAAATTATGTAACTTCACTGTCAACCATTAATCTTCAATGTTGAGTATATAACCTTATTCTTCCTTCTCCTCAGACTCCTGGAGGCGGTAACCCCACACCCCACCCTAAATTTCATGGTCAATTCCTATCCTCACCACAACTATAACTCTCATTCTCCTCATGTCAGCAGGTCCATACATCTTCCACACAATAACTCAGTTTACCCAAACAGCCGTCCGAGATGCCACCATGACCATGTACACGATCTTCTCCTGCTGCAAAAATACCGTGCCGGCTGCCGAGCCAGAAACCACAATATCTCAGCACCGAAAGGGGAGCAGTAGCTGAATCCCACGACACCCCGTCACAGCAGCCAGCAGCCAGATGATCGACGCCCACCTTCCGCTCTCCCTCTCCACCCAAACATATCGAAAAGAGTTGGGAATGTTAGCCCCATTTAGCAAAATAACTCCCTGGGACCCCGGTCGGTGCCAGCAGGTCTCCCTGCCCCCAGATGACTCCAAACCCCCACCCCTGTCCCTAATCCAACAGGATGTACTAATCTCAAAACCAACCATGAAAGCATCACAAGATCATGGGAGGTCCCTGTGCAATCATAAGTGAAACTTGTTTTTATGTTAACAAAACTGGGCAGGTAGAAGAAAATCTTAACTTCAAAAGAAAAGTCATTCAGAGGGCCGCAGACAACAGCTGTGGAAATCCATCCTGGTTATGCTCGTTTCTCTCTTACTTTTCCTCACCCCTAAAATCAATGCTTTCACCCATCATAAGACCTCACTGTTATGTTGCTGCTTCTTGGTGGTCCTCGTCTCCTACAGCCTCTCGTCTGATTCACACCCGAACCTGCAGTCAGCAGCTCAGGAGCATGTGGGCAGCATCTTCTTGTTATATGAGCGCCAAGACCACCCTCTTCAGGACCAGAGATCAGAACCCACTGGGCAGAGCAGAAGGGAACCCTTCACCCCCCTTAACAGCGGGAAGTAGCCAGACTGAGTCGATGTCCCGAATCCCCTCACCTTCTGTTCTGCCCAGTATTCCCATTACTTAGGTCCTTCATCATATAGACGTAATCAAAGAGGTAGGAATGTTAGAGGTTCCCCCTTATGAGGTTTGCAATGATTAACAGGTCATAAGACTGTGATTCAACCCCGTGGGACATAAATCAAAGAAAGGCAGCCTCCACCCATAACTGACTGAGCAAGGCCATCCGCTCCCAGGAATAAACCAAGTGCAGCAGACAAGGGCCTTCACCCCCTCCGGGCCCAGGCACCACCAACGCCTCCCACATTCCAAGACCTCCTAGCCCACTCCCCCCTGGCCATTTGGCCCCAGGCTGTTCCCCGCCTGTTGATGTACTGTGTAAAGCCATATCCACCGCCCGCTGGGGGCTGGCTGGTCTCTTCTTCAGACCCCCTCCGTTGGGAGAGCTTCCCAATAAACTTTCTGTCTGCAATCGTCATTCTCTGCGTCCCAGTGAGCGCCGTTTTTCTCTAACAATATATATGTGCATACGTATGTGTGTATATATATATATATATCCTACAAAGATGAGTTGCTGGATGGATAAAGAGATAGATGGCAGGATAGATGTGTAATGAGGAAAATTCAGCAAATATGCTCCTTGTAGAATCCAGGTGGTGGCTGCACGGGGGTTCACGCTGATTCTTTCAACATTTCTACGTGTTTGAAAATATTCATAAAAAAATGTTGGGAAAAACAAAGACACAGGGTTGCACATTGAAGATGAGTGCATTTTACTGTATGTAAGTTACACCTAAAAATAAAAATAAAAAGGTGTACATCATGGAGTGGGTGTAGCTCAGGGGTTGAGCACCCGGCTTGCATGGACGAGGTCTCGGGTTCAATCCTGGGGTATCTCCTGAAAAAAAGAAAAGAAAAGAAAGTTGTACTTCAGTAAGTAAAACCTTCTTTTATTTACTTTTTAAAAAATGAGGTTGCACGGTGATAATGATATGTAAGTCTGGCTCGGAAACCAAAGCTTGAATGGAGTTTCTCAAAAATAGTGTTTGAAGGTTTGTTTCAAAATACAGATTCTTGGGCCCTATCCTCAGCCTTTGGAATCAGAACCTGAGAGTGGGGCCCGGGAAATCTGCATCTTTCCCCAGCTTTTCTAATGCTTGCTAAAATTTGAGAAGCTTCCTCAGGGAGAAGGGGGAAAGATGGAGAGACAAAAAGAATCCGTGAATTCTTTTTATGCTTTTTCAATCCTGTTCTATGGAAAAAAATTTTTTTTCCTTCAATATTTTTCAAATAAAATCGTAAGAGTCGGGGGTCCTGGCATTCTGGCGCCGCCACTTCAGACTGGAAGGGGGGTCTGGTCTGACCCTCTCATCTCCCCCCAGACTCCAGAGCGCGCCAAATCGCCACCTTTCACAACATCCCGCCCATCCCTCCCGCTTGCCCAAAATAAAGCTTGTGATTAAGGAGTTTGTGCAAAGAGAAGTGAAAGTTTGAAGTGAAAGCGATCACTTAACGGATGGGGTCAGGTTGCAGACCCTCCCACCTCCAAAGTTGGGGATGAGCAGCGCCAGGGACACAGGGTAGTTCTTCTGGCGACCCTACAAAAATTCTCCTCCCTTCCCCCCGCGTCCCCCTCTGAGAGGCCACAGGCCCTTGTCACTTCCGACGCCCTGCGGGGGCACCGAACAGGGCGGAGTCTCGGGGTGGGAGGAAAGCCACGGGGCCGCGGGGTGCTGGTTTCTCACTCGGGTCCCCAGAGATGTCGCCGCCGCCTCTGCTGCCGCTGCTGCTGCTGCTGCTGCCGCTGCTGGACGGGAAGCCGGCGGGGCCCCCGCTGATCCGGTACTGGGGACCCCCACCCCCGCGACCCCACACCTGGGGCTCTGCACCTCTCGCCCTTCAAGTCCCACACCTGGGAGCCCCAGATCCATGACTTCTTTCTTGGGGTGCCAGATCCCCCCAACCACTAAAGGGGCTCCCACCCCTGATGGATCTACACTGACCTGCTCCTCAAACCTCTGCCCTTTTAAGTGCATGATCTTCCAACCCCAAGACCCCCCCCCCAGGACCCCTTCCCCTCCTCTTAGGGCATGAGTCTCCAGGTATGAGAACCCCCAAATGTTGGAGGCCCAGATCTGTGCCAGTTAAAGCGAGACTCCTCCAGATTCACATCCTCCAAACTGTTTAGGACTCAAGAAGTCCAGTTTTAGGGGACCCAGTGATCTCCCCCTCTGGCCCCTGGCACCACTCCCAATCTCTCCCTTCCTCTCCTCTCTTGTCCTCACTCCGAGGAACTCTTGATAGAGGAGGGGTAATTCTACCAGGAAGCGGTTTTCCCCTCCACATTCTTGAGACTCTCAAGACTGAGTCACAGGGGGGCCAGAGGCGTGAGTGAGGGGGCAGGGCTGCAAGGAGTGACCCAGCAGGCACAGAAATAGAGCCGTATGTGCTCTTTGGGGAATGGCTTTTTGAACCTAATATAGGGTGGACACTTCGCACATCGATGCAGAGAGCAGTGATCGTACAAGTGTTGCCCCAGAGCTTGTGAGAAATGCAATGCAAATCCTCAGGCCCCATCCCAGGTCGGGTTAATCAGAAACTTTGAAACCTGAAGTCAAGGACCCTTTAGATCAAGGGTTGGCAATTAGAGCAGCTCGAGAGCCAAATCCTGTCCCCCGTTTTTGCAAATAGAATGGAACAGGATGCTCATCTTTACACAGCGCCTTTGGCTGCTATTGTGCTGAAATGACTGAGTTGTGGAGCCGCTAGGGACCACAGGGCCTAACACCCCTGCTGGCATGGAGGTTTACTTCATCCTTTTCAGCCATAATAGTAGCCAGAGTGTCAGCATTTGTGTCGCTTTTCTGAGCCCCAGCTGCCTGCATCTGCAATGGGGTGCATTACAGGGGAGGACACCTGAGCTCAGAGAACCCAAATCTTTTATACTGGGTTAAAAGATTGCCTGCCCTTTGCTCCAGAGGGAGGCAGGGCTCTGTCTTCCAAGGCTATTCATTAAACAAACATCCTTGAAATGATAGTCTGTTTGAAAGATGTGCAGAAATGCAAGAGACCCATGGAGAATTGTCTGCCAACAGCAGGTTGATTATCTTATTCTTATTTATTTGTAGAAGTTCTTTGCATATGAGGAATACTAACTCTTTGATATACAACTTGTAAATACTTCCCCCAGACTTTCAATATTTCCAGCCTTGTGTGTGTATGTGTGTGTGGGGGGGGCTGCAGAGAGGAGTCACATTCATGACTATTTTTCTCTGTGATTTCTGATCTTGGTATCAGGCTTAGAAAATCCTTCCTCTTCCTGTAATATTTTAAACATCTTACTGCCTTCTAGGGCTTTTACAATTTTACAGTTCATATTAAGTCTTTGATAGGCCTGAAATTTATTTTGGTGTGAAGTGTGAAATTGGGATTTGGTGCAACATCACGGTCGAGTCTTGGGAGAAAGTGTGAAGGCAGACTCTATAAGGAGGCGCTGGGGATTGAACCCGGGACCTCAGACATGTGAAGCAGGTGCTCAACCACTGAGCTACACCTGCTCCCCTAGGATGGCTGCTGACCATGGGATGGCCTGTTTGGGGTGGCTCGTTCTGAAGTCTTTGGGGATACTTGTCATCAGAGTATCTTCTGGAAGGCCTCCTGGAAGGTTGTCATTGTGGGGTTTCTGGTAATGACTGTTTTTGCAGAGTCTTACAGAAGCTTAATTTGCCATTATAGCCTATTTGGGAAAGCTGACTATAGAGGGTCTCCGGGCAGGGTAGCTTCCTAGCTGGATCTTCTTCCTCCATAGGATCCCTCTTCGCCGTGCCCACCTTGGATCCAGGACCCTAAATCCACTGAAGAAATGGGTGGAGCCAGCAGGGCGCCCCAGATGGGCAACCGCAGCCACCGAGGGCAAGCCCATCTTTGTGCCTCTCTCCAACTATCTGGATGTGAGCCCCCGCCCCCCACCGGCCCCACACCCCCATGCTCCCAAGCCAAGCTCTTCATTGGCTTTCTCTCCTTTTTTGTCGTTAGGTCCAGTATTTTGGGGAAATTGGGCTGGGAACGCCCCCACAAAACTTCTCGGTCGTGTTTGACACTGGCTCCTCCAATCTCTGGGTTCCGTCCAAAAGATGCTACTTCTTCAGTGTGCCCTGCTGTGAGCTTTCGTGGGGGAACATAAGACAGGATGGGAGGGAAAAAAAAGACAGAATGGGGATGAAGGGAGAAAGGGAGGCTGGGTCCTGCCTTCCCAAATGTTTTTGAGGCACCATCGTCTTCTGACCTGCCCTCACAGGTGAGATCAGTGGGGCTGGAGGCCTTGGGGAGATCCCAGTCCCCCAGTGACACCTCTCTGATCATCTGGCCTAGGGTTTCACCACCGCTTCGACCCCAAAGCCTCCAGCTCCTTCCGGCCCAATGGGACCAAGTTTGCTATTCAATATGGAACTGGGAGTGTGAACGGCATCCTGAGTGAGGACAAGCTGGCTGTGCGTGACCTTTGAGACTGGGAGAGCCCCAATGTCCACAATCATTTGGCCTAGGGAGGGTTTGGGGAGGTGGGCTTCCTGGGAAAATGGATGGGGCTCCCCAAGTAGGGAGGAAGAGTTTCCTAGGCATCGGGGCTTTTTTCTAGATGGATCCAAATCTGGATTTCATGCCTTGATTTGTGGGATCTCAGGGACATGTGGGTTGGGTCTCACCATAAATAATTGGCCCCATTTGAATCTACCCCTAGATTGGGGGAATCACGGGTGCGTCAGTGGCTTTTGGGGAGGCGCTGTGGGAGCCCAGCCTGGTCTTCACTTTTGCCCACTTTGATGGAATTTTGGGCCTCGGCTTTCCCGTTCTGGCTGTGGGAGGAGTTCAGCCCCCGCTGGATGTACTGGTGGACCAGGGGCTACTGGACAAGCCTGTCTTCTCCTTCTACCTCAACAGGTATTGGGGGTAGGGGGTCCTACGTATCTATGAGTCTATCCCAAGAAGGAAGTTCTGCTATCCTTCAGGAACATCTTACCCTTACCTGTTAAAGGAAGTCCCATCTCCCATTCAGGAAGTCACCTAGACAACGTAAGAAACACCTGGGCCCTATTCAGGAGTCCCACCCACTAAAAGTTTAGGGGAGCAGGTGTGGCTCAAGTGGTTGAGTGCCTGCTTTCCATGTGCGAGGTCCCGGGTTCGATCCCTGGTACCTCCAACAAAACAAAACAAACAAACAAATGAGGAAAAACAACTCTCATTGGGGAGTGGATGTAGCTCAGTGGTTGAGTGCCTGCTTCCCAAGAACGAGATCCTGAGTTCAATTCCCAATATCTCCTAAAAAATAAAAAATAAGAAAAGACAGTTTAAGACAAACTCAAGAAACCCACCATCCATTCAAAATGTCTCATGTTTCAAACCCAAACTAGGAAATTCCAAGCCCTCCTCAACCAAATACCAAACTTAGGAATCCTCCCTTCACCGTAAAGAAAGGTCAGATTTCAGTTGAGCACCTCCACCAGAAGTCGGGAGTTGCCCATTTGAATGCAGGAAGTCCCACACACCTCTTAGAAAGTTCAACATTATGCTCAGAAAGACCCACCCACTGCCCAGTAAGTATCCACCTTGCCCCAGAGGCCCATCACCATCCTGTCCACTCATTTACCCTGACATCCAACCCACTCAGGAATCCACCCACTTGCCCTCCACTTCTGCCTTCCAGGAAGCCCCCACCCTCTCTCCTGTTCTCAATTGAGGAAGTCTTACACCTCTCTAGATTGCAATTCTGAAAGACCTGCCACCCACCCAGGAAGCCTCCTCGATTCCCACCCCAGGCCAATTCAGAAACCCCATGCTGCACTTCATTACCGTGACATTCAGCTCAGGAAAATTTCCCCCAAAGTTCTACCTCTCACAGGCACACCAGGACGTCCCGTGCTCACTTCAGGAAGCTCCCAAAGCCCTAACGTCCCGCCTTCCACCAAGAAGTGCCCCATTTCCCTCCACTTGTTGCTTTGCTTGCAGACCCTGCCCCTTAGGTCCCGGAAACCACCCCCATTAGCAGGAAGTCCTGTCCCTTCAGGGCTGGCAGGGGGAGCCTCCAGTGACACTGAGGGTGATTTGCCTCTGCAGGGACCCCAGAGAGGCCGATGGAGGAGAGCTGGTCCTGGGGGGCTCAGACCCCACACACTATATCCCACCCCTCACCTTTGTGCCAGTCACGGTCCCTGCCTTCTGGCAGATCCACATGGAGCGGTGAGAGGACCTGGTCTGAGGGCCAAGGGGGCTGGGGACTGCCCTGCAGGGTCTGAGGGTGGAGGGGCTGGAGGGCTGGCCTCCTGGGTTTGAGGGAGGAGGCTGGAGCTCTGGACTCTTGGGACCCTGGCTCCAATGCCTGCCCCTTCCGCTCAGCTTGCAGGTGGCCACAGGGCTGACTCTCTGTGCCCGGGGTTGTGCTGCCATCCTGGACACAGGCTCGTCCCTCATCGTGGGCCCGAGAGAGGAGATCCAGGCCCTGCATACGGCCATTGGGGGCCTGCCCTTGCTGGCTGGGGAGGTGAGGACCTGATCTCTGGAGGGTATGGGCTGGGGAGGGAGGAAACACTGGGAAGTGGGTGGCCAGCAGGTGTCTGGACAGAAGGGACAGGCTGGTGAGTGACACAGACTGGGAGAGAGTGGGAGGAAGCAAGGACATCTCCCAAGTGTCTGCTGACTAAGCCAGTATATGGAGGAACTGGAGGAGGGGCCAATTTGGGTGGCCAGGGTGGGGGTGGGGTTTGGGAAGGAGATGATGCAGGTTGCTACAGGACAGGAGGAGTATGAAGGGCCTAGGGGACCTCAGGGAGGAGGTCAGGGGCCATCAGCCCTTAGACAAGAGTGGGGAGCCTTCTCAGGGAGAGAGAGGAGGTCCCAGGAGCAAGGGACAGGAGACAGGGCAGGAGCTCCAGAGGTGCGGGAAGAACCTGGAGCGTGCAGCTAACTTCGCAGAAGCTGTGCAAAGAATGTCTTAAGACGCATGGAAGGGGGAAGCGGATGTAGCTCAGGTGGTTGAGCGCCTGCTTCCCATGTACAAGGTCCTGGGTTTGATCCCAGGTACCTCCTAAAAACAAAACAAATAAACAAAAAGGCCAGCTCTCATTGGGGAGCAGACGTAGCTCATAGGTTGAGCACCTGCTTCCCCACGTACGAGGTCCTGGGTTCAGTCCCTGGTACCTCCTAAAAAACAACAAAACAAACCATGGAAGGGGACCACAAGGCAAAAGAAGGAAGAGAAGGCTGAGGGCTGCCCAAAGAGCTTCCATGTCGGGCCCTGTGGTGCCTCTGGGGGTCTTGGCAATTTCCAGGGAGGGGAGGGGCCCTCCCGGTCCAAATTTCCGTGACTCCGACAGTGCTGGAGAACATAGCTCAAATGCCTCAGACCTAGCAGAGGTCAGTCACAGTGGTTATGGGCATGGGTTAGCTGTGTGGTCTTGGGCAAATCACTAAACCTTTTTGTGCCAGGCATATCTGCTGTTGTGGTTACCACGCCCCCTTTCAAGGGAAGTGTGCCCTCTCTAATTCAGCATGGTCCACCATTCCTTGCCTTTCTAACGAGGTAATTACAATTGGTTGTAAGGAAGCTCAACTTCTTGGTAGTTATTAATCATTGCCTAATATTTATTGTTAGGTACTTGGGAGTGGTGGGGATGGTGGCAACCTGGCAGTACATGCCCCATCTATCTAAAGAGGACAGTTCTCAGCTACTCAACTCTAAATATTACCATGAAGGAAAAGTCTGGTTTGCTGCAGAAATTTGAAAATGTTATTTGAAAGCTCCTGATTTGTATCTAATAACAGTATTTATGATGTGTCAGGCATTCTTTCAAGCTAATTCATTTATTTCTCATGCTGCATCTCTATGAGGTAAGGACTATTATCATCTGCATTTTAAGAGTAGCCAACTAAGGCCCAGATAGGGTAAGTCATCTGACTGAGGCTGCACAGCAGGTATGTGGGAGAACCAAAATTTGAACGCTGGACACAGACTCCACAAGACACACATCTGCACCTTTTAGACACTGTAAGATAAATGAACTACACCTGTGTTTGATCTACATTTAGATGAGAGGAAAATAGGGTTTGACTATATGGCAAGGGAAAGCGGCAAAAATGATACAAGGGCGAGGGAAGAGATGGTAGGGCTAAAGGCCAACATGGACGTTACCCTATGGCGCTGGGGGGTTCAGAAGGGATGTGAGCAGGAATGGAGGCAGGAATCCTCCATTTCCACTTGTTCCTCTTCTCCTCCAGTACTTCATCCAGTGCTCGAAAATTCCAGAGCTTCCCACAATTTCCCTTCTCCTTGGGGGGGTCTGGTTCAACCTCACGGCCCAGGACTACGTCATTCAGGTAGGCGGACGTCACAATGACGTCAGAGTGGTGTGGTGGGATTGAGGCTCGCGAGCGTGGAAGTGGGAGAGAGACATCACTAGGACACTTTAGGGGCCGCTGACACCCAGTGGCCCCGCTTGGTCCCTTTGCAGATTACCCGGGGAGGCTACCGCCTCTGCCTGTCTGGCTTCCAGGCCCTGGACATGCCTCCGTCCGTGGGGCCCCTTTGGATCCTCGGCGACGTCTTCCTGGGGGCCCACGTGGCCGTCTTCGACCGCGGGGACGAGAAAACCGGCGCCCGAGTGGGGCTGGCGCGCGCGCGGCCTCGTGGGGCGAAGTGGCGAGGGGGCGGGCCCGCGCAGCCGCAGTTCTCTGGGTGACGCCCTGGCAAGCGCATGCGTACTCGGGTGGTAGCGGACGGCCCCGCTACCCAGTAAAATTCCACTATTCCCAAGGCACCTATCTGGGTCGCTTCTTTTTTTAAGCGCGCGCTTTCTGGAGAACATTAATGTCCCGGCCTCCGGAGTCGAAGAAGAGAGGGAGGGGTAGGGCACCGCTCCTTTTCCCCGGGGTTCAGTGGGCGGGAGCTTTAGACTACCAATCCCATGAAGCCCCCTGCCTAAACTGCCTCTGGCCGAAGGCGCCCGGCGCCGCGGAGCATCACGGGAACTGTAGTCCACGCCCTGCCGGGGGCGGGCGCAGCCACAACACTCGTGGGAGGCGGCAAGTCGCGACGGCAGCGACAGGTGGCCTGGGGGTGGTGGTGGCTGAAATCGGTAAAGGGTTTCCCAACCCTGGGCTAAGTGGAAGGGATACCATTCCCACGGAGCTCAGCTCCTCGTTCCTTATCTCTCCCCCTGGGGCTCCGGGACCCCTGCGTCCGCCATCAAGGCGGGGCTTGGAGCCCCAGGGTTGGGGGTGGCGGGGCTGCCCCTCCTCCGGCGGTGATGTCACTCCCCCCTCCGCAGCTTCTCGCTGCTCAGAGCTGCTAGGGCTGGGTCACCCCTCCCCCCATCGCCAGCCCGGATTCCCCTACCCCGCCCCGCCTCGACTTGGGGTGAGTACGGGGGAGGGGGCGAAGGCTCAGGGATGGGTGGGGGCGGTGAGGCAGCCCAAATCCCATTTTTGGAGGCGGGTGTCTTGGGAGACGGGGACCCAAAGATTACCGCGGGGAGATTCTCCCCATTCTGAGCTTTGGGGGCCAAGGTACTCGGCGGGTCTCAGAGGACCAAGGACCGTAGGCAGGGAGTCCCGGTATTTTCAGCTTTAGTGTTCGGGAGACCCCCTTTCCTGGATTTGCAACCGACGGGAATGGGGGCAGAGGACTAAGGAAGGGTCCTAAAGTCAGGGAGGGGAAGACCCCTCCCCAATTCCAGGGCCTTAGGGAATGGGGGAGGGAGAGTTGTAAGGGGTTGCTGAGGGTGCGGGAGGTGGGAGTTTAAGGCTTACAGGGATTTTGTGCCTTGTGGGCCTGGAAAAGGAGCTTGGGGAGGGGGCAGAGAAGGGTCTGAAGACGGGACAGGCATTGGCCTCACCCCTCCTGTTTTCCGTTGCCGAAATTCGGGTCTAGTTTCCCCTGGTCTGTGAGCAGGGCTGGGTGTCCCAGAAACCGAGTCCCCGTCAACCCTCCAGAAGCCCTGTAATGGATGGGTGGCGAACT
>JAQZBX010100262.1:0-11380 GCA_029593785.1 Cabassous unicinctus | reverse complement strand
TCTAGGGCCCGGTCAATGTCACTGCGGCGTGCACAGGTCTCCTGGATCACCCCGGTCCTCATGAGGGTGTCTGCGACCAGGACCAGGTTGTAGGGCAGCCAGCAGAGCAGGAAGACGAGCACCACAGCGAAGATGACCCGCATGGCCCGGTGCTTCTGCCCCATGTGGGCCTCAAACAGCGTGCGCAGGGTGAGCCCGTAGCAGAACACCATGACCAGCAGCGGCAGGATGAAGCCAAAGGTCTGGGGCAGGATCCGCAACACCAATCGCCATTTTGCTGTATTGTTACCCAGGACCTCGTAGCAGACTGGGCCGGAAAAGGGTGGGTAGACTACCTCTCGGAAGAGGAAGATGGGCAGGGACAGGAGCAGAGACAGGCCCCAGATGCCCAGACATACAAACTTGACCAGGTGGCGCTTCTGGGTCAGCGTGCGCGTGGCATGGACAATCGCCAGGTAGCGGTCCACGCTGATGCAGGCCAGCAGCAGGATGCCACTGTAGAAGTTGACTTCCTTCAGGAGCGAGACCACCTTACACAAGGGTGTGCCAAAAAGCCAGCCCTTCACCTTGGAGGTGGCCCAGATGGGCAGTGTCAGGGCGAAGAGCAGGTCAGCTATGGCCAGGTTCAGCAGGTAGACATCCGTGACAGAGCGGCCGACTCGGTTGTATAAGATGACCAGCATCACCAGGGAGTTTCCCAGCAGGCTCAGCAGGAACACCAGGGCATAGATGACGAGCAAAACATACTTGTTGAGTACCATGGGTTCTGGCCGGCATGGGGCAGCATCTGCTTGAATAGGGGGCAGGCCAGTGTTGTAACTGTAATTGTCAAAATAGTCATTGAAGAAGTCTTCAATTACGGAACTATCCAAGTTAAATTCTTGCATTTTTGAGGCAAATGTAAATCCTGGCCTATAGAAGAGAGATGAGAGTTACTGCAAATTAAAGTTCCCACCAGAATCTAGCCTATCCCCTGCTCAAGAACCTGGGATAGGATTATTTGTATTGGCTTGCATATTACATGTAAGTGACCTTCACTTCAAGTGTGTAAGTATTAGGAGCTCTAAGGTCATGAGACAAATTTAGTAATAAATGGCCCATCTCACCGAAAGACCATAGTTTCTTCCAAAGTCAGAGGTTCTCAGCCCTTTCCATGACATGCCATCACCCCAAACATTGTTGAAACTCCCCTTGGAATATCCCTACAGAGCATGCTGTCTTGATACTTCAGTGGTTCACATCTTGCTGTCAAGCCTGCTTTAACGTTTGTTAACATGAAATGCTGCACAGTTGTCAATCTGCACATTAAAGGAGTAATACAACTGGGTTGTACCTAGAGAAAAAGGTCAAGGTTTGACTATAAAGCTGAGAGCTGAATCCTTTCGTCCAACTTTCTGAAAGTCATTTTAAAAGGCATGTTCTGGAAAACAGCTTGAGCGATGGCCACATAGAGTTTCAGAATGCTCGAGTGAGCCAGTCAATACAACCCAGCCTAGGGTTTCTATATTGGGAAGAAGGAGGCCTGCTCGGGAGTATTTGGTAGTTTGAAAAAGCATTAAAAATTATAAGCAGGCGGCTGACTGATTCTCCAAGTGGGTGGAAATGTAGCAATTATCTCAGGAGCTCTGCGCTGCCATGCAGGGGTGAGCAGACCTGAAAGAAGCCATTGGCCCTGCAAGCAGGCCCATGGTCAAGGGCAAGTTTGCTTGGAGGCCCAGGGTTATGTCCAGTGAGGTCACAGGGTGTGTACTCTCTCGGAGCAGATGGTCAGAGATGCTCTTTTTCTTAATTCTAAGTTTATTTTGCATTCATTTTAAATTTTTATATTTACTTTTGAAATTAAAAACTGAATAGAGAAAAATATCTAGAATGAATTAACAGGCCAGAATGATAAGAAGAGAGGGAAAGAGAAAAGAAAAGACAATAAGAAAAAAAGTTACAAAAAGAAAGAAAACAGAGAATAGAGGAGATAGAAATAAAAACAAGAAAAATTGAAGAATAAACAAAGAGAGGTGGAATGTAAGAGCAAAACTGAAAGCAGAAGATAGGAAGATGAAGGTAGGAAAAGAATTGGCATAGGTAGACAAAATTGGTATACAAAAAAAGGGGAAACAAAGGCAAGGGGGAAACACAGCAAACAAGAAACACGACAGCAGCGCAGTTTTCCCTTGGGCTTTTTATCTCTTTGTCCAGTTCCCTCCAGATGGAAGCCCTGAAGCCTCCCGCTCTGTGGGTTCCCAAAATAGCTCACGCAGGCAGGATCTTGCCCCTTCTCAGCTGTTTTTTGCGAGAGAGCTGGTGAGTGCCCACTTAAATCGACGCCATCTTGCTCCATCTTCTTTATATTGACTTTTGAGTTTACTGAAATGGCCCTGGCACTCCTCATCAGTCCTCAGAGGGACAAAACGCGTCGCCACACGCTCCAGATGCCTCTCAGAAGTATCAGGCAGCAACACTGCCGAGAGCAAAAACTAAACAAAAGACACACCAAAAAGGAGCTGATCTGAGGTCACAAATCCGCTCAGCAGAATGAGATCAGAGATGCTCTTGAAGGAACAAATGACCCAAGAGAAGGCCCACCCTTGAGAGTGGACGCAGGGCACAGTGGGTGCGGACAGGGGGCTGTGTCCCACTGTTGTAGCAAGGCAGGGTGAGGCCAGCTGCAGAAATCGCAGTAGCAGAAAAGGTAGCAGCTGCAGAGCGTGTGCAGGGGCAGCCCAGCAAGTCCTCATTCTGGAAAGTCCAGGGCTCAGCTGTGCAGGGGCGGGCTGGAGGTGTGTGCGGCCCCACCCCCAGGCACGGAGGATCGGCGGGAGAGTCCAGAGGGGGGCTACGCCAGTCAGGACAGAGGACAGAGAACTCAGATAAGAGAACCAGGACAGGGCTGTGACCTCCAGTCACAGAGGGCAAGAATTTTTGTTTGTTTTTGTTTGTTTGTTTACCAGTCTGGATTAGAAGGAGAAACCAAGGGAAGGAAAAGGACACCTGAGTATCAGCTTTGGGCCAGGCAGGTACACGATCCCCTCCAATCATTACAAATAGATATTACTAGCCCCCATTTACAGGTGAGAAGACTGAGGCTCGGGGAGGTTCAGCACACCAGCCTGTGGTTCCAAGGCCAGTTAAGTGGTGGAGCAGGATTCAGGCTAGGTGTCAATGGTCTCACATGTCATCTTATTTTCACTATACAGCCTTGCTTCTTAAAGAAAAAAAACCCACACCTACTGTATTAAATATATTTGTAAGCTAAGTACTTGAGATGGTATCATCAACCTGAATAGTTCACTCACAGTGTAATGTCCTACACATTGCTTTCTCTGCCTATTCCTTAAGTTCGGAAGGAAGGAATCGCCCTGGCAGCTTGATCTGGCTGGCTCCTACTGACCACCCCATCGTGTTCCCAGTGACCAAGAGGGAGCTTCCCTGATTGAACAAAGCCACCAGCCCCATAGTAATACATGATAGTTAAGAAGCTCCATGCATGGGATGAACTCTAATCTATAAAATGCTATAAAACAGGGACGTTTACAAGATCCCAAATATTTTTTAAAAACACACATCTGAACAGTCATTTCAATACAATTTCGATGTTCTCTCTCTTTATAAATATAATCCACAAATACTGGCATTTATTCCAGGGGAAGGAGGAATCAATAGTGGCTGGCCCACCCTGCAGACCCCATCGGAGCCAAGGCAGGGGGAAGTTGGCGGGGTCTGGGAAGCTATAGGGTCAAGGGAAGGGAGTGGGCAGCCAGTGGTCCTGAGGGTTTGTAGGAGTGGGGTATAGTGAAGAGGGGCAGAAGTTCTCCCTTCGGTGATAGGGAGACCTGACCAGGGAGGATGAAGAGACTGAGGGGATGGGGGGTGGGGATGGATGCCTGGGATAAATATTGGCTGGGTGTCAAGGGGGTGGGGCACCAGGGCTTGGTGGGGGAGGTGGGTGTTCCAGGACTTACCAGGATGCTGGACTTTGCTCCTGTGCGGCACTTCCAAGAGGGCAGATGTGACCAATGAAAGGGTGGCAGTGCTGTGAAAACAGAGTGGAGGAAGTGAGCGGTGGATTTGATTGCTCAAGCCAGGGGCGGAGCTCCTGAGGGTGCAGGATACTCTTTATGACTCTGAATAATTAATTCCCAGGTCAGCTCTTTGATAGATAGTAATTTTATGGACTCCTAGAGTTCAGATTGGGCAGGGACCTTTGGGGTTTTCTAGCCAGTCCTTCCATTACACAGATGGGGAAACTGAGGCCCAGACTAAGGAACTGGTTTGCCCAGGACCTCATGGTTTTTTCTCAGCTTTGCCCTGACCTCAGCAGTCCCTGGCTTCTTCAGCAGACCTCTGACTCCCCCCCACTGCAGCTGCTGCGGGCTTCCCCAGGGTTACTGTTCCACGGCCCTGCTGCTTTTACATCTCACAGCGGAGCAGCTCTTTAAGAGAACAGAGATGGAACTTCAGCTTCTGGTGAGCCCGGTAGCTTTGCTCCCTGGACCTAATGCCTCTGTCTTCCATGATGTCCCTCAGGAGTCCTCAGACCTTCACAGACTCCTCCATGCCATATCCCTAGGGAATCCCACCTGGGGGAGGGGGCTCCATTCCTACCTCTTCTCAACTTTCACCCCATTCCCCAACCATCTGCCCTTACCACGTGACTCCCCTTAGGGCCTTGTTATTCTTTCCTGGGGTTGGGTTTGAAGACTGGTGACAGTAGCCACCATCCTTGGCCACCAGACCATCAAGTTTGGAAAGGAAGCCCATTGGTCAAAGCTAAAAATCCAACCCAATGCCAAACATACTTTAGAAAACAGTGTTGGATGATACTAAGAACACGTTTTGTCCCACTTGCTATTGATTGCAAATGAAAGGACAAATACAGGCAGAGCACTGAACACGAACTCATGGCCCTTCAAACCCCCCACCCTAGCTAACAGTACAGCAGTCCTCTCCACAATTCCTTACCCTAACCCCTTGCTCAGTGGACCCCAGAACCCAGAGAGTCCTCAACGCCTTTGGCAAACTTACTAAAGTCCCCTATCCTGAGCAGAGAACAAAAGAACCTTTGAGTCCAACTGTTTCGCAAAGGTTCCTCAGCATTTGCCACATCTCTCTTTCCCATGCTGGGGAAGGATGCAATGACTCCCGGCCAGGTGATGATAAAATCAGAAAAGGCTCACAACCCAAGGAGAGAGGCAGTGGTGAAGAACTTTGGTAGCTGAGCACCTACAAGACAAGTTACTTTCCCTTTCTGAGTTTCAGTTTACTCGTCTGTAAAATGGGGCCAAAAACAGAATCCAGATCATTGGGTTATAGTGAGGATGAAGTGAAGGACTACCTGAAAACCACGCAGGAGACACATAAAGCACCACGTTACATTTTATTGTTGTGATTATTATGATTAAAACAGTGAATCAAAAAAAACCCCACAAAAAACAAACAACAACAAAAAAATCACTGAATCAACGAACAATCTGATGTCTCTCCCACTGCATCCCCAATCAAAGGAAGGCAGCTTGTCTGCCTCTTTTTCTTTTCTTTCTTTCTCGCTGACTTTCAGGGCTGACTTGGATGGACATCTTGATTTGCTCTCATCTGAATAACAATAGTCACGTTAGCTATAATGCGGAGTACCTAGCAGGTTCCCGCCTCCCGCAAGGTGCTTTTCAGAATTTGTATCATTTAATCTTTACAACAACCCCATGAAATAGGCCCTTTCTGGATGAGGAAACTTTAAGATTCAGGACGTTAAGCAACTTATTACAGTGACGCAGCTGAACTGGGTTTTAACCAGTTTTTTTTTCTCTAACCTTCAATCTTATATTCCCTCCACTGTAACAAGGGGGCTGGATCCCAGTCTCAAATCATATCTCTAAGTCTCGTTAGGTACGGCTCTGTCCCCAACAACCACATCCAAAGAGCATGGAAAGGGGAGCCCCGATTTGACATTTCCCCATCCACCCACCTCTTGATTTTCAAGAGGTGAAATGACCTCATTTCATTTCCCCTGAGGCCACCACATGTGTACGGATGGCGGGGTGATTCAGAAATTGGCCCTACTGACGTGGCCCCATCAAAGTCCTAATCATAATTTACTCAATTAAAAGTGATACCTCTGACAGGCCAGTTTACAAGCATAATCCAAAAACTATTTTTGGAATTCATAAACAATACCGGACTGCTGCATTTGGCTTCAGCTCTAAGTTCTGCAGTTCATCACCCCAGTTCCCAAGGGACTCAGAGGAGGGAGTGGAAGTTTCCAAGTGTCTTCCAGCAGAAACCCGTCCCCAGCATGCCTAGGACTGAACAGCTCACCTACCTGCCGTAGCTGCTGCAGCTGCTGCTGTAACTGAGGTGACCCCTGAAACCTGTGCTGTGACTCAGGCTCTGGTAGAGGTCGGGGCTGTTAGGCAGGAAAAAAGCGAAGCAGCCTTTATGGGGAAACTTCTGCCCCGGGCCGTAGAGGGGAAACCCAGGAGGCCCACCAGAGAGGTGTTCCTACAGAGGAATATCCAGGCCTGTCCCGGGTCTCTGACTCCAGTCCAAGGCCCCACTGTATATTCTGGGATGAGGGCTGGGGATGGGCGCACTTTCCTGCCTAATGGCCTCTCGAGGAGTCTGCGAGTCTGAAGGTGGAGGTTGGTCTAGACCTTCCGTCTCTGAGCATTTTGAACCTGCCTCTCCTTCTTTACAAGGCAGACGGACCGCCCTGGCCCTCTGCCGACAGACTTACCTTAATTTGCGTGCAGTTTCTTCCTTCCTTTCAGGGTCAGCATGAGGACTATCCGTCTGTTTCCCGCGAACCCCTGCGTCTAGCTGTGGGACCCCTACCCCAGGACCTTGGGGGATCCTGCCTCCTGCCCCTTTGTCCCTCCACTGCCTCTTTCCCTTCAGCCCCTGAACTTGCTTATGTCTTTCTTGTCTTCCCTTTGTCCTAGGACCCCTTTAACTACTACTTCCCTGTGTCCTCCTACTCATAGGCAAACGTCTTGAAAAAGCAGCAGTTCCTGTCTCCACTTCCTCACCTCCTGTTTGCTTCTCAACCCACTGCAATTAGGCTTCTTCCCTACCGTTCCACTGAAACACCACTTGCTGGGATTACTCATGACCTCCAGGTTGATAATTCCAATAAATCCCTTTTGAAAATAAGAACTATTTTAATACTTTAAAAATAAAGCACACATAGTGTAAAGCATACAAGCAAAACAAAAAGTATATAAAGTAAAACTCAGAAGGCCCCCTTTCACCCAATATCTTGCCCCAGAGGTAATTACTCTCTACAACTTGGTATGCTCATCTTTCCAGACTTTCCCCCGTGCATATGAAAGAATGCTAACAAATGTAATTACAGCTCCTGAATCAGTACCTATATACTTTCTAACTCTCTGATATATTGCGATATGGCCAGAAGCAAGTATCTGTAAATGTTGTGAGTCACTGAACTGTAACCCAGATGCCTTGCTGCTGACAGTATGTTCTGAAACTGTATGATCTTTACCCTGTAACTGGACAACAAAACAGCTCGTGACTGGCCAGGCTTGTAGCCCCTTATCTTGTTTTGCAGCCCTGAAATGTGGTGCCCTTGCACGTAACCCCCCAAAGTTGGGTGCACCTGCACGTAGCCCCCTTGTTGATTAATGTGTGTCAGCCCAGAAGTGACCACCCCAATTCCTAAGTTATCTTGCTAGACCAAGGCAGTTCTAATCAGAGTTGGCCCATCTGACATGCGCAGTAGCCTAAGTCAAGCACGCAGTCAATCTGCGCATGCTCCGTGAACAGTGATTAGCCCATCTCTAACCTCGTCGTTATCCTTAGCCCGTCTGCCTTTGTTTGAACGCTGTAAATCATGTTCTCTAGTTTGGGGAGACAGATTTGAGGACTGTCCTCTTGTCTCCGGGAGGCTAGCCTTTGCTGAAAAAACTTTTTTTCTTCTCAAAATCCCGGTGTTACTTAATTGGCTCTAGTGTGCATCGGGCAAGGACTCTTTTTTTTTTTAAGTTACTTTGTTAAGAACTCACTTTTGATCCACAACACATATACAAACATTATATTTTCCTACCGCCTTTCCTTAATAAGAGTGAGGTTTTCTTGGTTATATTGTACTGCACCTTAACAATGTATGGTGGACCTAGTCCATGTCCAGCATCTAGATCTAGCTTACTCTTTTCAGTGGCTACATAATACTTCATGGTATGGATAATTACCTTACAGATGAATATTTAGGTTGTTGCTATGAGCATCCTTTGATGTAGGTCTTTGGGAACTTGCATGAGTGTTTCAGTAGCTTAAGTATAAGGCTGGGTCATATTTGTGCCCATTGAAAATTTTGTTAAATCTTACTAGACTACCTTACAAAAAGACTGTGCCAATGTTTTCTCTCACCTTCAGTTTATGAAAGAGCTTTATTTCCCTATCTATTCACTATGAACATTGTATATGATCAATTATATTTCTTCAATCAGAAAGGTAGAAAACGATATCCCTTGTTTAATTTGTATTTTCTTGATTACTGGTTGAATATCGAAGCTGAGGATCTTTTCCTTTATCTATTTGCATTTTTCTCTTGTTAAATGTTTGTTCTTATCTGTTTTCTCTTTTGGACTGGACTGTCATTTTGTCATTGATATATAGGAGCTCTTTATATAATTTGGGAATACATTTTGAACATTTATCAATTATGTTAAAATACTTTCTCCCAGCCTGCCGTATGGTTTTTAACTTTACAAATGATAAAGTGGCTACTTTTCAGGTCTTACTTGAGTTTACACAATATATTTAGTTCATAATAGTGCAATCAAACAGTATTTGTCCTTTTGTACCTGGCTTGCTTCACTCAACATAACGTCCGCCAGGTTCATCCATGTTGTTATATGCTTCACGACTTCATTTCTTCATTTCTTCTTACTGCTGCATAGTGTTCCATTGTGTGTATATGCCACAGTTTGTTTACCCATGATGGACACCTGGGTTGTTTCCATTTTTTTGGCAATGGTGAATTACGCTGCTATGAACATTGGTGTGCAGATGTTTGTTCATGTCACTGCTCTCAGTTCTTCTGGGTATATACCCAATAGTGGTATTGCTGGGTCATGTGGCAACTCTATATTCAACTTCATTAGGGACTGCCAAACAGTCCTCCACAGTGGTTGTACCATTCTACATTCCCACCAACAGTGAATAATGTTCCTATCTCTCCACAGCCTTTCCAACATTTGTAGTTTTCTGTCTTTTTAATAGTGGCCATTCTAATAAGTGTGAAATGATATCTCATTGTAGCTTTGATTTGCATTTTCCTAATCGCTAGTGATGTTGAACATTTTTTTCATTTATATATATATATATATTTTTTTTTTTGCCATTTGTATTTCTTCTTTGGACAAATGTCTATTTAAGTCTTTTGTCCATTTTTAAAAGTCAGGCTGTTTGTCTTTTTATTGTTGAGTTGTAGCATCTCTTTATATATTATGGATATTAAACTCTTATCAGATATGTGATTTCCAAATATTCTCTCCCATTGAGTTGGCTGCCTTTTCACCCTTTTGACAAAGTCCTGTGAGGTGCAAAACTGTTTAATTTTGAGAAAGTCTCATTTATCTATTTTTTTTCTATTGTTGCATGTGCTTGGGGTGTAAGGTCCAAGAAACCATCACCTACCACCAGATCTTGAAGATGTTTCCCTACATTATCTTCTAGGAGTTTTATGGTCCTGGCTTTTATATTTAGGTCTTTGATCCATTTTGAGTTGATTTTTGTATAGGGAGTGAGATAGGAGTCTTTTTCATTCTTTTGGTTATGGATAACGAATTATCCCAGCACCATTTGTTGAAGAGACTGTTTTGTCCTGTTAACATGGACTTGGTAGGTTTGTCAAAAACCAGTTGGCTGTGGAGATGAGGATTTATTTTGGGCTCTCAATTCTGTTCCACTGAACAATGTGTCTATCTTTATGCCAATACCATGCTGTTTTGACCACTGTAGCTTTTTAATTTTTATTTTTTTAAAGATTTATTTAATTTATTTATTCCCTGCCCCCACCTTCATTGTTTGCTGTTATGTCTGCTCTCTGTGTCCATTTGCTGTGTCTGCTTTTCTTTTCTTTTGCAGGCACTGGGAACTGAACCTGGGACCTCCCACGTGGGAGGGAGGCACTCAGTCGCTTGAGCCACCTCATCTCCCTGGTTTGTTGTGTCTCTCATTGTCTTTCCTCTTTGTGTCTCTTTGTTGTGTCAGCTTGCTGTGCTAGCTCACCTTCTCCAGGAGGCACCAGGAACTGAACCCAGGACCTTCCATATGGTAGGCAGGAGCCCAATCACTTGAGCCATATCTACTTCCCCCCATTAGTTTTGATAAGTTGTGTTCTCGTTTTCATTCATCTCAATATATTTACTAATTTCACTTACAATTTCTTCTTTGACCCACTGATTGTTTAGGAGTCTGTTGTTTAGCCTCCATGTTTGTGAATTTCCCCCTTTCCTGTCTATTATTGATTTCCAGTTCCATTTCATTATGATCTGAGAAGGTTCTTTGTATAATTTCAGTCTTCTCATATTTATTGAGACCTGCCTTGTGACCTAACATGTAGTCTATCCTGTAGAAAGATCCATGAGCACTTGAGAAGAATGTATAATTCATTGATTTGGGATGCGATTTTCTGTATATGTCTGTTAGGTCTAGCTTGCTTATCTGACATAACAGACGTATATAGAACATTGCATCCCAAATCAGGGAGTTCAAGTTCTCTGTTTCCTTGTTGATCTTCTGTCTAGTTGTTCTATTTAATAATGTGAGTGGTGGGTTGAAGTCTCCAACTATTACTGTAGAGATGTCTATTTCTCTGTTCAGTTTTGCCAGAAATTTACATCACATATTTTGGGGCACCCTTGTTAGGTGCATAGACATTTATGACTGTTATTTCTTCCTGGTGGATTGTCCCTTTTATTTGTATATAATGGCCTTCTGTATCCTTTATAACTTTCTTGCATTTAGAGTCTGTTTTGTCTAGTATTATTATAGATACTTCTGCTCTTTTTTGGTTAATATTTGCATGGAGTATGTTTTTCCAACCTTTCACTTTCAGTTGATTTGTATCCCTGGGTCTAAGGTGAGTCTCTTGAAGGCAGCATATGGATGGCTCATGTTTTTTTTATCCATTCTGTCAGCCTATATCTTTTGATTGGGTAGTTTAATCCATTCACATTCAATGTTATTACTGTAAATGCATTATTTACTTCCACCATTTTATTCTTTTGTTTTCATATGTCATATCTTATTTTTGTCTGTCTTTTTACTGTTTTGATTATCTTTTCTGCTATTCTTGCCTTCTATACTCTCCTCCAAGCATCTCTCTCCTGTTTTTTCTTTCAGGCATAAGGCTCCCTTTAATGCTTCC
>JAQZBX010100261.1:0-11380 GCA_029593785.1 Cabassous unicinctus | reverse complement strand
CATTGAGCCACACCCGCTTCCTGCCATGAGGTTGCTGCATCAGCCCACCGCACCACTCAGGCCAGTGTGCCCTCACAAGGAGGCCTCGGGACGTGAACCCGGGCCTCCCATATGGTAAACGGGGGCTCTATCCATTGAGCCACACCCGCTTCCTTGTTATTCTTTATTGCTACAGTTTTCTAAGAATGGATGTGGTTAACCATTCACTTGTTGAAGGACCCAGCCATTTTTACATGGGCAGTTTCCTTATATTTTACCACCTAAGGGGACAGCCAAAGATCAATCTCTTCAGCTATGTTGCTTCAGATTTTAACAGTAATTTATTCCTAAGGAGAAGGTTCTACTATAGAAATACTGATCTCCAAACCTAATTGCTTGCTCTGGGAGATGCAGCCAGCATACCCAAAGATTCAACCCTGTTAAACTCCCTGCCATTCAAGTGAAGATTTCCTTACCTACAGCTGTCTCTATTGGCTCTTTCAGAAAAAGACATCCACCAGGCCGAAGAATCCGGGCCATCTCAGCCAAAATCTCAGTGCTGTGCAGAATGGTGCTTCCCGGAATTATGCCAGATAAAATAATGTCAAAGCTGGATTCTTTGTGGGCAGCTGAAAAGATGGAAGAGTCTCATCAGCAAGCACCTGAGCCCCAGAAGCAAATCTCCCAATCCCTTGCCCCACCCCCCACAAAGTCCACAGGCCTTGCCCTGGGAGAATGAACACCGATTTGTTTGGCAAACACTACAGTGTTACCACCGTTACCAGTGAGAGGGGCAACGAAGCTGTGCCCCGCTCTCCCTCCATTTCACTAATTTCATATCCTTTCATATGCTCAGGGAAAGGAAGTAAAAAAGAAAGTTGGCTGAAGAGTAAGCTTTTTAAAAAACTGTGGAATGGCTAATAAGAAACAAGAATATGCTTATACAAATCATCAACCACACTCCTGAGTCTACTGTATCATAACTCAAAAACAACAGGCTGACCGGCCACTACTAGCATGTACCACCTAAAGGGAAACTCAGACAGCAGGAAATGCAGAAATGCAGCCCTCCCCTCAAACCCCCTCAACCCTGTAAAGCCAACATGGGCAGGTACTTACATTGCAACAGCTGGTTGACGTTTTCCACAGACACTCGGCCCTCATTGCCAGTTAACACTTGAAGCTTATCCACCAGATCTTTCAGAGCCTCCACCGGGGATGAGCTATCCCAGACCACTGCCACAAAATGGCCAGCTGAGATCCCAAACTCTGCCATTCCTGCAGTGCTGATGGACCTAAAATCGAATGGCCAAAGGAGAACCAAGACTGAGCTGAGGCAAAAGTGCAGGTTAATCCATGGGGTACCATCAAATAAGATTAGAATTATGACCTAATTTTGGACGTTCCACCAAGGAATGCCGACATTAGAAAATCTTATTGTAGATGCTATTATGGTTCTCCAGCCTGAATAAATGAACCCATTATATCAAGGTTTCATAACCCCGACACTCTCAAACAAGGCAGTTGGCTTCCTTGGTGAGTATCCTAACCTTGCAGGGTCAAGAAAAGGGGTTTCAAGTCAAGTAAGGAGGTTGGAGGCAGACAGATTATTCCCTCTATGAATTAGAAGACAACTCAGTTTGAATAGAATATAAAATACACAAGCCATTAACTAGGCAGAAGTGTGACTCAGCAAGGAAGGCAAATAAATTGGCAGACATAAGCGAACTACAAGTTTTATTAAAAAAAAAAAAAAAGACACATTTAAGTTTAGTAAATTTAATACTATTTCCCTCTCACCAAAATAAATATGAAAATTCTATTGAATCTGCAGTGATAAAGAGTAGCTACTATGTCTTTCTTTAACATTCACGATTAGCCAGATTGCTCAAAGCACTTTACATATACTATGTTATTTGGAGCTCAGCAGTGCCTTAAACTAGATATTATTCCCATTTTATGGTCAGGAAAATGAGGCAGTTGGCTTTGCCCAGGTCACACAAACAGTAAGTGTTAAGAGCTTACGGCAAAGCCCATGCTTTTAACTGATGGAAATTTACCCTATAAGACAACTTTCTTTTCCACTTGATACTTAGGTGAGTATAGAATGTGCTCACAATGAAATGAGGCCAAGAGATAGAATTCTACTTGGCTCGTCCTTTTATTTCTTAAACATTAATGCCCTCAAGCTTCCAACTTAAAAGGCCTCAAATAAATGAAACAAAGACACAAGCTGCAGCAGAGGGGTCAGGCATGGATTAAGTTTATGCTGAACACTTTTGATTCTGCAGAAGTGGCTAACTCATTGACAAGTATGCCACCACAGACACTCTAACTGAATTTAAGCCATGTCCACTACACTCTTTCTTCTTTAAATACAGACATGTCACCCCCTCTCAATTAGAGGTGGAGTGAGCATCACCATCCCAGAATCCTCAGGACTGAGGAATGAACTATGGACTAAAGTAGACTTACTGGTATTCCACTATAGGCTTATTGTGATTCTACCAATGGAAGAAATTATATCATTGATGTGGAGGCTGTGGCCACTGGAGGCTCTGAGGGCAGGGAGAGGGAAAAACAGGTGTAATAAGGGGGCATTTTTGGGACTTGGGAATCGTCCTGAATGACACTGCAACAACAGATACAGGCCATTATATATCTTGCCATAACCTACAGAATCGAGTGAGAGTGAGTGTAAACTACAATCCATGCTTAGTGACAATGCCCCAAAATGTGTACATCAATTGCAATGAATGTACCACACTAATGAAGGATGTTGTTAATGTGGGAAAATGTGGGAGGTGTGGGGAGTGGGGCATATGAGAATTCCCTATATTTTTCATGTAACATTTATATAATCTAAGTATCTTTAAAAAATAAAAAGTATTAAAAAAATTAAAAAAAATAAAAAAAAGGAAGACTCACTAGCTCTCAGGGTGGGAGTGGGGGCTTATTGGAATCTCCTGGCCATGGTGAGCTATGCCTTTAGAGGTAATCCACTCCTGTGGGTGTGAACCTATTGTAAGCTGGACCTTCTGATTAGGTTACTTCAGTAGGGTGGGGCCCAGAGTGGGTCTTAACCCTCTTTATAGAGTCCTTTATAAATGGTATGAATATGGAGAGAACGAAAAAGCCACAGAAGCAGAGAGAAAGACAGAAGCTGAAGGCAATGAAACCCAGAAGAGAAGGGAGACCAGCTGACACTGCCATGTGCCTTCCATGTGAGAGAGGAGTCCAGGATCACGAGTCTTTGGGGAGAAACCATCACCTGATGAGACCTTGATTTGGATATTTTTCTCAGCCTGAATACTGTAAGCTTGCAACCTAATAAATCCCCATTGTAAACAAAACAAAACAAAACAAAACACAGTCACTTCAAATGACTCCCTTCCTCTGTGCCTACAAAACATGCCAGGTTCACCCCAGTTGTCAGTACTCTGATCTTGTCACTCATTTCCTAAAGGAGTTTCTAAGTAAAGGCTATGTTTTCCAGAGCCCAGTCAAATTTCTTACTTAGGCTTCTGATTCAGGTTCTCTGTAATCTGGCTCCACCTGTATCTCCCACCCTTTAGTTGACACAGCTCAGTCTTCAGCCATGTTCTGTGAAAAACCTTTGCATTTTCACTTTCATGCTTATCTAGTTCCTTCCATATGGAATGCCCATCTTTTATTATCCTGACAGCACTGCAAGCCCCAGTAAAGGATTGTCAAATGCTATCAGATAAGTAGCATCCCTTAGTCACTTAATTTTGATTTTTAAATCCCTAAAAAGTTCACATTCAAAAATGGAAACTTTTAAGCTTTTAACTGTCACATGGTGTTGAGGAAGAACCACTACAAAGCTTTAAGGCAAGCAACTTGGTCTCAATTTCACATTTAAGAACTAGCCAGGGAAGACAGGAGTATGAATTGCCTGGACATTACGTTAGAAGAAAACAAATGACTAGTTTCTAGAATGATGTTGGAACAGGTTCTTCCTTGGGAAAACAGAAAGGGATAGGCTCCCTACCTACCACTGACTACAGACCTTGCATAGTTCTCACAGAAACACCCCTCCCCCTCCCCCAGGAAAAAAGGGGCAAAAGATATTTTATGAGCTAGAGAAAAGCAAAAGCCAGAGGTCTAGACCTTCTCAGCAATGCTATGGAGGCTGAGTTTTCTGGAGCATAGGTTTTGGACACAGATATCCTGGGACTCTGTCTAGCTCTGGATAATATTAGCTATATGACTAGAGGTACGTTATTAGACCCTCTGAGTCTATTTTCTCATCAATGAGAGAGATAATACCTCACATTTTGCAGGGCTGCTCGAAGAAGCAAATGAGAAGATAAGAATATATAAAACAATCAGCAGGATCTGGCAAGTAGAGCTCAATAACATAATGTTTTAAGAGAACTCTGGGCCTCCACTCCACTCCAGTCTATGTGCCTTTGCTTCAAAGAGTCATATAAAACCTTGTTCCTCCTCCTCAGTCATGCCTGCTGGGAGGACTCCCCAGGGAGAGATGTGAAGCTTCTTTTTCCCTGTTAGGATTACAGGGTATAAGAGCAACATTTTATGGCATCTTAGACTCCAGTGGGGCTGTGTCAGTAAATTAGAAGCATGTAAGATGCTTTGTGTTCCACACCTCCCAAACTCATCTTCCTAGGGCAAGAGGGAGCTCATAAATGGCCTTTATTAAACATTAACCCTCAAAAAAGACATAGCACCGCTTTCAGTCAGCATTTTCCAAATAAAATGGGAGACAATGTTTTCAATATCTAAAAAGCCAAAGTATTCTACTTTTCATCAGTTTTGTGTTCTTGTTGTGAATCTGTCTTTAAAAAAAAAAAACCATAAGGAAAAAAGTCTAGCACCTAAGCCAACATTCTCAGAAGCTGTGACTCAGAGCCTGATTTAATAACCAAAAAGAGGTGGAGTAGAGGCCATTGTTTTGCCACTGGCCTTGTCTGTTAGGCACCTTTCCAACTCTGGCCACTACACATACACACCCACAGCTTTTTAAAATGTTACTGCCAGACAGTGAAAGCAGATGTCTCAGAATACCTTCTGGATATGCACCTGTTTCTTTTAAAGAAACCAGCAAACATCCAAATCTTGAGGTATCTGGTTGCTCTTAAAGGTAAAGGGGGTCAAAAGAAAAAAAACAAGGTTCACCTTTGGGCTTTAGTTCAAGCCAAGCACCTAAACCTTTTAATTCAGTATTCTGAGAATACCAACAGTTACTTGTCCAAAGGAAGATTTATGAATTAAAATAAGCTACCTGAAGCATGTATGTGCTCTCAGGTACACACACACAATATATATACACACACATAATTTTCTTTCAAAGTGAGTATCAGCAAGGAAACTGGAAACTGAGAAGAGAAGATGTGGAAGACTTTGCCTCCAGGGAATTAGGTGTGTGTCAGGAGTTAAGAGTTTAGGAAACAATATCCAGGATGAGCTAGTCTTTCCACAGGAAAGGCTCATTTGAAGATGGGTGGATGGAACTCACAAAAGAAAACCTCACAATATAGGTAGTGTTTTAGCAAACTCGAGATTTTGACACACACTCCAGAAGTATTGACACATGCGACAACATGGATGAACTTCAAAGACACTTATGTGAAGTAAGCCAGTCACTAAAAGGACAAATATTATACGATCTTGCTGATAGCAACTAAGGATACTGAGCAGACTCACAGAGGTAGAGTCTAGAAGATAGGTTATTAGAAGACAGAAAGGGAGTAAAGCAGGGGTTCTTAACCTTCTTTGTTCCACAGACCCCTATGCCCCAGTAAGGTGAAAACCACGGACCCCTTACTACGTCCACACTATACTATGTATTATTTAATAAATATATCACATCTGCACCAACACGGCTCCACAAGAATAATGTTTTTTTGAATTTCAATTCAAGCTCATGGACCTCTTGTTAAGAACCCCTGGAGTAAAGAGTGGTAAATTGATGCCCAATCTGGACAGAATCTATGATAAGGTGGATGGTGGCAGTTTGGGAATGAACGGGGTTAAGGGTGGTTACAGAGATATGAGGGGGTCGAGAGTGCCGGAGTGTGAGTGGGAAGGGGGGTTGGGGAATCCATGGAACTCAGGGGAGGGCTGGCTGAAGGAACAGGTCAATGTGTGGCTTGGTGAACTCCCTGAGGACTGTGGTTGAGAATACAAAGGCAGGATCTATGGCAGGGGAGTGTCACTGGTGCAGGGGTTGGTGGTAAGGGATGTGTGGGGAGGGGTGCACCTGGTGAATGCTGCTATGAAAAAACGTGTTTATTCTGTCACAGGGTGTTTTTCCGGTGGATGGAAACCCACACAATAACCAATAAAATAGTAAACACCCATCCTGGGGAGTCCTGCTACTTTCTCAAATAGAAGGGCAAAACCTCTGGAGTATATAAGCAGTGCCTAATAAAAGAAAACAGACCAACACCTACTCTCCAGTTCATCGGACTTGCCCAGGACAACTAACAAAATAATGATGATGAACAACTCCCATTCCAAAAAATAGAGTATCTACAACTACAAGCAAAACCGTTCCTTCCATCTGCCCCCGTAAGATCTAAGTCCCCTCCCAAACTGAGGCAGAGCAGACAACATCATCCCAAAAGTCTCAAAACTGAGGAATAAACAAATATAAAGGGGGAAATGCAACCATGGACCAAAGTAGATTTACTAGTATTACAGTAAGGGAAGAACTTGCAACACTGATATTAAGATAGTGGTTACCAGAGGTTCTGAGGGGAGGGGGAGGGAAGATAGGTGGAACATAGGGCATTTTTAGGGCATTCGAATTGTTCTGCATGATATTGCAATGGCAGATATAGGCCATTATACATTTTGTCAAAACCTGTAAAACTGTACAGTACAAAGTGTAAACCATAATGTAAAAACTGGAGACCGTGGCTAGTAGCAAAGCTTCAATATTGGTTCATCAATTGTAACCAATGTACCACACTAATGAAAGATGATATTAATAGGGGAAAATGTGGGAGGGGAAGGAGGTGGACTATATGTGAATCCCCTATACTTTCGATGTACCTTTTCTGTAACGTAAAACTTCTTAAAAAATAAAGTGTATTAAACAAAAAAAAAAGTGAAAATCAGCAAGGAAATGGGAAACTCAAAAGAAAAGAAGTGGAAGACTTTGTCTCCAGGCAATCAGGTGTGTTTCAGGAGTTAAGGGCTTCAGAAACAATATCCAAGATGAACAAGCATTTCCACAGGAAAGGCTCATTTGAAGGTAGGTCGATTGAACTCATAAAACAAAACCTCCTGAAGAGATTGGTAGTGCTTTAACTCCAGCAATAAGGATCTGAAATGTTAACATTTGGGGAGTAGTTTTGGCTTAGGCCCTCTCTCCCTTTGCCCAACCCATACAGGGGAAGGCAGGATGCTCTGAAAAAACTAGAATTGATAAAGGGGTTTGCAAAACACAAGTTTTAGAGACAAAGACAGTGGTCTAATTATACACACACAGTGTACAGAATCACATGTTTAGCTCCTGTCCCTCAGTTATCCCCAATCCAAAAACCATGTGCTTCAAGAACAATTTTAAAAAAGAAACCAAAACAAACAACAAAAAAAGAAAAAAACAAAAACCATTTACTTCTTCCTATTGAGTCTTCCCTGATGATACCCCAGGGAGGCGCTCTGCATTGACCTTCCTGTCCAGTGACTAGGCCATGACCTCCTTGAGCCACCCTGAGCTTGGCACTCAAAAATGGCAGAATGAGCGACACCAGCCTTTCCCAAACTTGCACATCTTACAAGTCACCCCGAGTACTTTAAAAAATGTGATTCCTGTACTGCACCCAGACATACTGAATCAACTCTCCAGAAGAAAGACCTGGGTATCCGTTTTATTAACAAGCATCCTACTAGATTCTTCCAATCTGACACGTTAGGGAAATACTCAGTTACACCAATTCAACACCTTGGAGGTTCAGGCAAGCCATAGGCTCAAAATTACAACCTGTGGGCTCAGGTACCCCCAAGCTTTCGTTCCTTGCTGCCAAGTACCCTCAGAGACCGAAATTTCCGTTCCCTCAACGTTTAGAAGAGGGGCTGAGCAGCCCAAGGTCACAACAGTTGACTATTGGCAGAGCCGGGTCTCTGACCCAGGTTTCTAGGACCCCCAACTCAGCTCATCCTGCTGCCCCTGGGAGCTCAGATCGCGGCCGGCTGCGCAAGAAACTAGGCAGCCCCGGATGAGAAGCCGACCCCCGGCCCCTCGCACCGGCTTCCCTTGCTCACCAGCCCGCGGAGGTTCTCAAAAGGGTGGCCATGGTTACGGTCTCACCGAGGGCTGGGACCGGGAATAAGCAATGAGGGAAGTGGAGGATGAGGTTGGGCCGGGAAGGGGCCGTTGAAGGAGATCGAGCTCTCAGGTAGCCCGGACCGCGCTCACCTTGCCGCTCCAGCTCGCTCCTGACTTCTCGCAGACGCCGGCTCCACGCCTCGTGCCTCTCGCGAGAGGAGGAGGTTTCTGCCCAGCGAAAAGGCCGGAAGTGGCCGTGCCGCGATCGCCGCGCTGCACGTCGCGTTGCCCATCGGCGCCGGCGCAGAGGCGTGCCCGCTTCCAAGATGGCGGCGGCGGTGTCGGGGGTTTTGAGCCGGGTGGGCTGGAGGCTCCTGCAGCTGCGGTACTGGCCCGGTAAGGGGGCGGCCGAGCCGAGAAGCAGAGAGTGGGGAGGAATGGGGAGGGTTCGCGAGGCCGAGCCGGCTGGGCGCGGGGTGGAAGGGGCCATCGTGGAGGCCCGCGAGCAAGGTGAGGTGAAGGGCATCGGAGCGGGGTCCCCGAGGTGACAGTCACGGGCCTGACCGGCCGCCTGGCGGGGCTCGGGCCTTCCAGCCTGGAGCTGTCAGGGGGGAAGACCGGTGAGGCAGATCCTGTCATCCCTGTTTAATGGAGTTAACGGAGCCCTAGAGAGGGCAGGGGGTGTCCAGGGTCAACAAACAGCTCGTCAGTTGCAGAACCGGCAGACTCGGACCCAATCTTTGAACTCCGGATAAATTGCCCCTTCCTGGGCCAGAACCACTCGAGTGACAGAGTGGTTACAGAGAGCAGCTAGTCCGTGTTTCCCAGATGTCAGTCATTTCTCCACCATTTTAATTCTGTGATATCCTTTTATTATCTATCACTATTTAATATTTTTATCTATACATCTGAGTTTTTATAGACATTTATTTACAGAAGAAACTTTATCATGCCATAAATGGAAAGCCAATATCACCTCCAATAAATAGAATGTGTACATTGATTCCTTAACATAAATATATAACTAATGAAATAATATTCTCATGTAGTCCACCTAAAATTTCTCCTGAATGGCAATGGTTCCACAATCATACTTTGATACCTACCCACTTTTCAAATTTTTGTGGATATTTGATCCAGTCCTTTTTCTGTGCGTATACTAAGACATTGATGTTTACACATACTATTCTGTTTCTTCTCTCTCTCTGTCTTTTTTTTTTTTTTAAGGCAGTATCAGGGATTAAACCCTGGACCTCATGCATGTGAAGCAGGTGCTCAACCACTAAGCTATAGTACCCGCTCCACTGTTTCTTCCCTTTTGAAGTCATTATTCCCTGAGTTATTCCATAGATTAGATGAGTGCCCTTCTGTTGTTTTCATACAAAATTCCAAACTAAATATGCTTAGTAAAAATAATACCTATGGGTAAATTGACTTCCAGCATAACCAGCTGGAAACTATGAAATGGTGAAAACTTTTTAAAAAATCAACCATTTAAAGCCTCTGGAAATGGCCTCAAGGGTAAACGGCAAATGAAGAAGCATCTCTTCAAGAACATCTATGAGAATTCGGGAAGAAAGGAAGAGTCTTTGTATTTGAACCAAGACTGCTCCCTCCCTCCCCACTCCAGGCTGCTGCAGCCAGAACACAGGGCTCAGCACACAGACAGAGGGCTTCGTTCCCACCAAGTGCAGTTGAGAAGTGGAAACTCCCTTCAGAGAACAGAGACTCTGCCTTGGGTGTGGTGCACTGAGATCACTCTTAACCCTGTGTAAAGTGGTGGTTCCATGTCAGGAGAGGCAAGTGGAGAGAATCCCAGCTAATTCCTTTCCCTCCTCCCACCCCCCAACACTCTTCTCCTAGAACAGGGTTGTCACTCAGCTCCAGAGCCCTGGTTTAGAGATTTTGCCTAAGGGAAAGAAACTGGCCATAAAACAGATAGCTCCCAGTCTCTTCCCAAAGGAACAGACTTCTGCTTGCTACAGAGAGTGAAGAAATTCAAGCCTAAAGACACTCTCAAGAACAGTATAGGTTGTGAAAGGCAATTGGGAGGACATACAAAATACTGGCTAAACAGTTGGCCAGTTAGTTTGTAGGCGAGAACTGCTAATAAGACAGCTGGGAGGAGCCTTCCTAGGATCAGAACAAAGATGGCATGGTATATGAACATATCTCAATAAAACTGCTTAATAAATAATTTTTTAACAAATCAAACACTGACCTCAGAAACTATTCCTTCAAAGGAGCCAGAATTTGATTGGATTAGTTTGTAGAGCAACTTATGCCCCAGGGCATTGTCAAAAATAATAATTAGTGGAGTTTAACAACTGAGTGTGGTCAGGAAAAGAGAGAGGAAGAAATCCCTACGCAAACCACTGTTATCCCAAGGTGACTATGGGCATACCCTCCTTGAACACCAAGGATAAAAAGTCTTCACTAAAATAACCCAGGGAGTCACTAAACCAACAAGCTCCTGAGAGGAGGACCAGTACACAGAGTTGCTGCAGTATATTATCTAAGATGTCCAGGTTTTTACAAAAAAAAATGACAAGGCATACAAAGAAGGAAAATTTGACCCATACACTGGGGAAAAAAGCAGACAACAGAAATTGCCTTTTAGAGAGACCAGTTGTTGGAAAAAGTAAAGGAAGGTATGATGACAATGTCACATCATATAGAGAATATCAGTAAAGAGATAGAAGTGATTAACAAAAAAAAAAAAAAAATCAAATGGAAATTATGGAGTTGAAAAGTACAATAACATTTTGAAAATTCACTAGAAGGCCTTAACAGTAGATTTGAACTGGCAGAAGAAATAATAAGTTAACCTTGAAGATAGGTTGATAGAAGTTAGAATGAAGAAAAATGAAGAGAGCATCAGAGAAATGTGGGGCACTACTAAGCAAAACAACATATGCATAATGGGAGTATCAGAAGGGGAGGAGAGGGAAGCGGGTGTGGCTCAGTGGATAGAGCCCCCGTTTACCATATGGGAGGCCCGGGTTCGCGTCCCGAGGCCTCTTTGTGAGGGCACACCGGCCTGAGCGGTGCGGTGGGCTGATGCAGCAACCTCACGGCAGGAAGCGGGTGTGGCGCAATGGATAGCGCACCCGTTTACCATATGAGAGGCCCCGGGTTCGC
>JAQZBX010100260.1:0-11384 GCA_029593785.1 Cabassous unicinctus | reverse complement strand
CTGTATTTTGCAGCTGGACTTCTGGGTATTATTCCACTCACTGGAATCCTTTTCTCTTACTCCAAGATAGTATGCTCCATTTTGAGAATATCAACAACTGGGGGTAAGTGTAAAGCGTTTTCTACTTGTGGGTCTCACCTCTCAGTAGTGACCTTGTTTTATGGCACAACTCTTGGAGTGTATCTTAGCTCTGCTGCTACCCAAAACTCAAGGGTCACCGCAATAGCCTCGGTGATATACACGGTGGTCACTCCCATGCTGAATCCTTTTATCTACAGTCTTAGAAACAAGGACATAAAGCAGGCCTTAAAAAAGCTGAGAAGCAGTCTCTCTATAAAAGCATTCTTTGTCTCAAGTTTAGAAAAGTGCTCATGATTGACAGAAGTCAAACCCTGGGAGATCTAAATCTGGATTCTTTATAAGTGTATAGAAAGTTAATTTGTAATTTGCCAAATACTAAATTTCTTTTTATTTAATTTTTGTATTCAAGGACACTTGTTTCTTCTGTATTATTTTATATCATGTGATCTCTCTTATTGTATTCCCTGGAGACAGTATTGAAGGCAGAAAGTGTTGCCTCAATTTCCAGCAGTAAAATATAGGTAACTCTGCATTTATACAATTACAGCAAATTCTGGAGTGATGAATGTATACTGCGGTCACTGCCAGATGAAACCAAGTGTTTGATTTATATGATTTTGGTGAAAAATAAACACTCATAGCAAAGGCTGTGCACCAGCTGCCAGGTTTTTGTTCATTGGCTCCAGAAAGAAGTCACGTCCTAGACTGGAGACATTGTCTGCCTGGTTTACAATAATCCACATTCTGTCTCCGATACGTTCCTTTTTCCTGCACATTGTCAATCATAAATTGAGTGAGGTTGTAATCAACAACACAATCCCTGATTCTTCAAACTTCAATGGTCTCAATAATTTCTGTGATTCTCCAGTGAGTTAAGGTTGTCTCTTTAAAAATTATTTTTAATGTTAAGGACATTTTCAGGTAATTTCTCTCAGCACTTCTTACAATAATAGTTCACATTTACAGATCATAAAACCAATGTGGTGTTTTTCCCATTTCCTACTATACCTTTTAAACAGATAAAGCCAGATGGTAGACACAATTGCAGGTGTTTATGTAGACCTACTGTGCACTTTGTGAGGTGGAATAAGGTGAATACTTCATTTGGCACCTGATTCCTGGGCCATCACCACAAACAGCAAACCAGAGTGGCATTTTGGAATTAGTGATTTCTCTGAGCTATTGGTTGTTTTGAAAATAATTGTTTAAGTATTTGCATTCACCTCTCATTCTTTGGGAAAGCTGTGAATTCATTTCCATTTTGTAATTTATTAAGGCACAGGTTCAGAATCTGATGTCATGCATGTCAGAACTGCAATTTTCTTGGAAAGATATTTCACTCATGCAGTCTTATAAAATTTCTGTGATTTGATTGCACCATCATCTGAGAATAAAAATCCTCAGCTTGTCATTTCCTTTTGGAAGTCTCTGCTGTGCAAGTAAGACCCTCACCTCACTCCACATTCCTTGAACTATGATTCCCAGTAAAATCATTTATCACATAAACCAGTCAGCTTGTCAAAATCTTTCCTAGGAAATGTCTTTAGAGATTTGTGGAAACAATATATTCTGAATAATCTGAATAATCTGTATATGTATAAGCTGTATATGTATAAGCTATACATATACAATCATGTATATTTTTCCAGTGGAAGTAGTGTAATTGTTATACTCATGCCCAACAATTTGATATATCAATCCCTAAATTCATATCCAGCAAGACTGGGCTTGTGCAATCAGTTCTTGTACAAAATAGTTTACTTTTATGGTTTCTTTACAAGCAGAAATCTCTTTCCAAAGAAAAGTTTTAAAAATTTTGCCATTAGTCCATTGTTCATTTTGGGGAATGAACAATGGACTAAAGTAGACTTATTATCATTCTATTATACACTTATTATTGTTATAGCAATGGAAGAACTTTTATCATTGATGTAAAGGCAGAGACCACCAGAGGTTCTGAGGGGAAGGAAAGAGAAGAATTGGAGTAATATGGGGGCATTTTAGGGACATTGGAATTGTCCTGCCTGCCATTGCAATGACAGATACAGTCCATTATATATTTTGCCATAACTATAAAATTGTGCAAGACAGTGTAAACTAAAATCTAATAAAAGTCCATGTTTAGTAGCAGTCTTCAATGTGAGTCCAGCAATTGTAACAAATGTATCAACTAATGACAGATGTTGTTGATGTTGGAAAGTATGGGAGGGTGATAGGGTAGAGCATATGGGGATCCTCTGTTTTTTATGTATAATTTTTGTAATTTAGTCATATAAAAAATAAAAAATTTTAATTAAAAAAGAATTTTGAGGAATCACTTAAACATGCATACTCATCTTATTGAAGAAGATAGATTTATGTGTTTCAAGTAATTGGAAGTATAGAAAACACTGAAAAACAGATAGGCTAAGAAAGTTGACACTTCTGTTACCATCAGGAACGCTGTGTCAACAGAAAGATGCCACTAAAATTATTGGCTCCAGTAATATGCCTCCTTTCTGCAATCAGGTAGCAGGAGGATCGTGCCTATAGGGATTGGTTAAATAGGCACCACAACTGCAGTTCCCCATCCCCTGGAGGACAGGAACACAAGCCAGAGAGAGGTAGAAAGGGCTGCAGAGAGCCACGTACCACCCCCACCTCACAGCTGGTATGGTGTAGACTGGATGGTGGATGTGAAACTCACTTATATTTTGAATGTAAATAAGGAGAGTGGGTGATTCCGCATGGCATGGTGGGCTGATGCAGCAAGACCTCACAGCAAGGGGGAGATAAGTAGACACGGAGGGAACACACACAGCGAATGGACATGGCGGGCAAGAGCAACAAGGGGGAGATAAATAAATAAATAAATAAGTCTTTAAAAAAAAATTCCCTAAGAACCTTCCCTGTTCCCTTTCTAAATACCTTTCTGATGCATTGATTCATATGCTAAGATTTTTTTAAGCACATGTCATGAGTGAGTGATGGAGAGCTTTTCAACTGTGTTATATCCTCCTAGAACTTATGTCCTTACATTGATCTTTACTTCCTTCCCCATTACTGCATCTTCTACTTTTCTCTCAAAGATAAAATGCATTCCTCGTGTTGTCAGTAGAATTTTACTCTTCTCCAGGACCCTACAATCTGTGGAAACAATGACTCACTCTAAACAGACTATAGAAATTAGTTCCGATGGAAACCTAAATTTACTCTTTAAGAAACTAGAAATGACTCCAAGAAAAAAATCGCATTTTTGGCTATCAAGGAAACTGAAGTGCAATTTACATTTTTTTTAAAACGTAAAACTTGAAGAGTGACCGTAAAATATAGATTTCAGCTAAGGAAACTTCCATAAATTGGGTGAGGGATAAAGACCTGGTTACAGAGGGAAATACTAGTATTTTTCCTGGAGAAGTAGGAGACATGATTGCTGCCTATAAACCATGAAATAAATGTTATATAGACGGAGAAAAAGACTTGTTTTGAGTGAGCTCTGTTCTGTTCAATAGTATTATGTTGTTTAAATAGAATGATGATTTTGGTCCCTACCATGAGAAATTTAGCAAAGATGAACACTTTCAATAGAAGACTAACTGCCCAGAGTGAGGGAGTGAGAATAAACACCCTCAGGTCCAGGGAACATCATTGAAACTAAGACCCAGTAGAAGACAGTAACAGAGGATATACTGAGGATTTACTTCTTATAATGCACCATAATAACATAGCCAGTGTCAAAGTGAGTTTATGTCACACAAAGGAGCAATGATTCCTTCCTCCACTGCCAAGAGCTGAGTTTCCAAGAGAAGCAAATGCTAGAGTAAGAGTATTGGATGAGAAGGTCCTGGATTTCATCTCCTAGTGTCTTTCCCCAATAACACCATTCTCATTTCCCCTCGCTTCCAGATCACCCTTCTCAGAATATTTGGAAGCACACACATAGCTCTGAGAGACATCATCCCAAATGTGGTTACATATGTGTTTCATCTCCTGGAGATTTCAGAATGAGGATATTTTGCATTTGTTTATTATCCAAGGAGGAAACAACCAGTGGAACAAAAAATCACTGGAATAGACCACAGAAGTTTTCTTTTGCTGTGGGAAGAAAATATCATGGGAGGGAATTCTTTACTAGTAACTGCAGGGGCACAGAGAAAGTGTCAGATGTCAGAAAGTACACAGATATAATTTGATTTACTTTCTAAATTTCTGTTTCAGGATGGGTGGGATTTGGTTTCCATTGCAGCTAAATTTCTCCCCTTACCACTACATGGAAATTTTAAAATTTCATCATCGTATATTTCAGCAAATAGAGGTTTTATTTATTTGCTATTAAAATATGTTTATGCCATTTTATATATTGCAATATCTATTTTTAGTTCTCTAAATGTAATGGAGATTTTTAAACAAGGTAACAGTGATGAAAATTCCTAAGGCCATAAAACTTGCTTAGACAATACCCTGGATATGCATCTGGGCCTGACCAATCACGCGACCATAGAATGATCAAAAGCCACCCCTAGTAAAGATTAACCCAAACCCCCTTAACGCTGAAGCTAACTGCGAACATTAGCTTCTGTAAGATTGCTTGCTTGCTTGCTCTGCTGGATATGGATAAAAGAGATATGCATTTAAAGTGTACAATTGAAACTGCCCATTACCCTTTCTGGCGCGAGAAAATTGATGCTTTGTTTTAACTAATCTGGTATCTGAGCAGGAGAAAAGTTGCTTAATCATGCTGACCTTGCAGAAATTCCCTATAAAAACCCACCGCGAGAAGCCGGGGTCGCTTCTCTCCATACTGCTGGAGGGTGCCCCGGCCGGCCGGAAATAAAGGTTCCTATCCAAATTACATTGTCTGAGTGCTGAGTTTCTCTCTAAATGAAGTGTCCCATTTCATAAAACTCATTAAAAATATTGTTTCCTATTATCTGAATAATTTCACAGTCTAAAACAAAGGCTTTTTCCACTGTCTCCTTTTGTTCTGGCTCTTAGCTATGGTAACTTGTTTTTTTACTGTTGATGTTGATTTTTAAAATTGTGTTCTCCTTAATTTGTTGGACCCGTATTACTGTGGATTCTTGGAGGTCTGCGTGGAAAGAGAGGATTTACATTTGACTTCATTTTGCTGTTAGATAGTCATAAAATTTAACATTCAGTTTTTCACTTACAGCTTTTAAGGCCACAGAGTTGTGGTGATTTCAAACTGCACATGGGCTTGTCATTCAGAGGGCTTTCTACCATGGAGCACCAGTGTCAGGGCAAGAGTTTATCTTGATGCTCATATTTGATCCATGTTTTTATACATTGTTAACCTGTACAATGCCACTGTAATTCCAAGGATCCCACTTTCATGCAGGAATCTCTAACCAGAGTTTCCACTTAGGAGAATTTTGGACTTCCTTTTCATATGAAAGCTATTCACTAATAGAGAATCTCAAGTTCTTCAGTGATGACCATCTGCCAAAACTGCAGCTGTCATTTGAACTCTGCTACCCATCACAGTCCATTTAATTTTTTATTTTGTGGCTAAATTAATTTCCTTTGTTAGACTAGTCTAGGGATGAGTTTTAAAGATTCAGAGAAATTTATAGGTGTGAATCCTCATATTTAAAAAAAAATCACAAATTTATAGCCTATCTACAGACTTGTGGGAAATAGAAACAGGAGGGCAAAATGAATTTAAACCCAGTAGAAGGAAGGAAATAATAAGTATTTAAGTGGAGAGAAATGGAATAGAGTATAAAAAAACAACTTAGAAAGTCTTTGAAAGCTATGGAAATATTTTTATAAATTATGATTAAAACAAATTAAACAATTATAATATATTCTATAACCTAGCAGTCAGTATGCTTTTAAAGTACTCACCATTTCAGACTCTTATTAAAGAAAAAGAGATTTTATCTTCCTGTGGGTGAAGGAAGGAAAAGGAACATTTCTTTCATAAACTATAACTATTTCTATTTTATCTAGCTTGGGTGAAATCTTCCTAGGTTTATATGGGTACAAATAAAATAAATTAGCATTATATGAGTTAAAGATGGAAGATGAAAATTTAACGTGTTTGTCTAATGAGAAAACTGGAAACCTCTTTTTTTAAGAAATGTTTTTTGCCTAAATTGAAATGAATAATTATTTTTCTTCACAGAACAGAATGAGCAATGTAAGACATAAATAGATAAAGAAAGAAGTAAAAGCTTTGTGGGAGTGCGTTCACCGTCAATGATGACTGAAATTTGATGTCTGTTTAAGAGTATGTGCTTTTTCCTAAGATAAGAAGGCTGGTTTTTATAAAATCTGGGTGGAAATATGTCAGACAATCCTTGAATGAATACAGAAAATCATCGAAGGTATTGTAGAAAGTAGCGTTAATTAAGGGAATTTGTTTTGTAAAGGTGATTTTGTCTTGAGATGAAGTAACTATAGTCTATGTGGTTATGGATTGTTACAGGAAGTGTGTAAAAGCATTTTCAAAACTGAAAGATTATCATGTATGTGACTGATTCTGGGAAATCATTATTAAGTAGAAATCTAGGACTTAATGTTAATAACAAAAGGTAACTTACAGTTAATTATAAGAAGTTTGTGAAAGCATTGTCTAAACTGAAGTATCTAAATGGCTAATTCCTGGAAGCCAGTTTTAAATAGAAACTGAAATGATGTTGATAATAGATTATCTCCTGTAATAAAGCACATGCCTGACTAAACAACAAAAACAAAAACAATCAAACAAAAACAATGGAGAGAATAATGAAATTATTAGAAAATATCAATAAAATAGCCAAGGTTTATTTAGACTGAAAAATAAAAAAAGAGAGGATACAAATTACTAAAATCCAGTATGAAATTGTGGACTTTGCTAGATATTGCTGATATTAAAGGGATTATGAATGAATAATATAAACTATTGTCTACCAATAATCTAGATAACGCTGAAAAATGGGCCAATTCCTAGAAACACTCAATTTACCTAAATTAATGGAAAAAAATAAATCTCAACAAAACTGTAACAGGTAAAGAGATTCAAGTAGTCATCAAAAATATCCCAAAACATACAAGTCTAAGATCAGAGAGTTTCCATAATGAAATTTATAAAATATTCAAAGAAGAAATAATTACAATGCTTCTCAAAATCTTCCAACTTGATGTCAGTGTACCTCTTCCAAACTCATTCTATGAAGTTAAAATTATTGATATCAAAGCTACATAAAGACATAAGGAAAGAAAACTAAAGGCCAATTTCCATTAAAAATAGAGATCCAAAATCACTCAACAAAAACTAGCATATTACATCCAATAGTGTATTAAAAGAAGTATCCATGACCTAGTGAGATTATCTCAGTACACAAGCGACTTCAACATAAGAAAATCAACGTAATCCACCACATTAACACAATGAAGAGGAAAATCACATGAAAACCTCAATTCATGCAGAAAATATGAATAATAAATTCCAACACCACTTCACAATAAAAACACCCAAAAAATAAGACTAGAAAGTAACTTCCTCATCATGATAAACAGCATCACTGTGAATACACAGGTGATCTTATCCTCAGTGTGGAAAGAGTGAAAACCGTTCCCCTGAGGTCTGGAGCAAGACAAGGAAGCCTGTTTCACTATTGCTATTCAAGGTTGTACTGGAAGTTAGGAAATTAGGCCTTAAAATTAAATAAAATGCATCCAGATTAGAAAGGGAGAAGTAAAACTATCTGTTTTCAGTGATGTCATGAACCTTTGTAGAGAACATGCCAAAGCTTCCACAAGAAACCTCCAGAACTCATAAATGAATGCAGCCAAAATGCAAGGTATGAAGTTTTGTTTTTTTTTTTTTTTTAAATATACAAGGTGCCGGGGATTGAACCAGTATCTCATGTGTGGGAAGCAGGCGCTCAACCACTGAGCCACATTGGCATCCCTGAGTTGTTTTTTTGTTTGTTTGTTTCTTTGCCTGTTATTTGTTTTTTTCTTTTCTATTTTTATTTTTATTTAATCAAATATTCTTTTGACATACTGTACACACAGCACAAAATTTTCACTTTAACCACTTTCATGTGTGCAATCTAGGGATACTAACGATATTTGTAATTTTTTACTGTGTTAACCATGACACATTAACAAAACCTTTTCATCACCTCAAATAAAACTTCTGTACCAATTGAGTATAAGCTTAGCATTTTCAGTAAATTTATTCCTAAGTATTTATTATTTGATTCCTTGATTTTTTTGTTTGTTTGTTTGTTTTTGGCAATTTTTACATACTTTATTTTCTTATATCCATTTAAAAATAATTTTTTAAAATACGTATTTTAAAAGATGCTTAGATTACATAAATGTTACACAAAAATTACAGGGATTCCCATGTTCCCCCCCTCGCACACCTCCCATAGCATCCCACATATATATCCTTCATTAGTGTGGCACATCACCTGCAATGGATATACACATCTTGGTGCTTTGCCACTAAGCATGGACCATAGTTCACATTGTAGACCACACTCTGCCCCACACAGTTCTGCATGGTATATGCTGATGTAAAATGGCCTATAACTGTCATTGTAATGTCCCTCAGGATAATTCCCAAGTCCTGAAAAAGCACCTGTATAACAACTGCTTTTCCCTTCCCTCCCCCAAAAGCATTCAGTGGCCACTGGCTCCACCTCACTGTTTTAATTTCTTCCATTGCTTGAATCACAATATGTCTACAACAGAATACCATTAAGTCCACTCTAGTCCATAGCTCTTCCCCCCATCTTAAGGAGTTTGGAATGGTGATGTCCACTCCACCTCCAAGTGAGAGGGGGCTTATATATCCCATGGATACGGCGGATGGGATTATCCTGCCTGTGGCTGCAGGCTCTCTCCATTCCCTGGGATGGCCGTTGTCCATCATCATCTCCCCACCAGGTGACTTGGGTGAGTCCATTGAGCTGCAGAGTAGGAGTTGCAGCTCTACTGAGATTCCAGGCACACCTGGCACATGGGCAGGCCAGAGGCTCCAGTCTCTGGAAGTACACCTACAAACTCCAGCCTCACATATAGGTTTGAATAGAAAGGACTGATAGACCGTATGCAGGGAGGACTTATTTGAGTCCAACTTTGTCACTCTCAGGAACACAGATTCCAAAGTAGAACCCACTGATAAGGCATCAATCTCCAGAGCTATTCCCCATTTTATAGGACCTGGGTGTCTCCAGAACCCTCAGGAGCCCCTCTGTGTGGGGTGATATCCACTTTGGTGTTCTATGAGATTGTACTGAGGTGTGTGTAAGCATTACCTCTGGGATGACCTCCTGACTCTCTTTGAAGTCTCTTAGCCACATGAACTCATTTGTCTTTACCTTTCCCCCCCTTTTATCAAAGGTCTTTTTCTAGTCATGTTGCCAGTTGGCACTTGGTATTGATCCATCGTTGCCAGGGAGGCTCATCCCCAGGAGTCATGTCCCACGTTGGGGTGAAGGTAATGCATTCATATGCTGAGTTTGGCTTAGAGAGAGGCCACATTTGAGCAACAAGGAGGCTCTCAGGTGGCAACCCTTAGGCACCCCATAACAGTAGGCTAAGTTTCAATTACAAGAGCAAAGACTTGTAAGACTAGTCATCAATATCAAAAACCCATCAGTGGACCATCCTCCCTTGCCAGACACTGCCCCTGCACTCCGGGGACTGTTGCTGCTCCCTTGGAGAATGTGGCAGAGCTCTCCAGGCTGGGAATTCAGTATTCTCTCATTTATTGAATGATTGTCTACCCACTGTGACCATGCCCCACTCCTTGATCATTGGAACAATTTTATATATCTTTCATGTATATTCAGGTGAGCTTCCTCCCATGAAACCCCCATCCTAGACAGCCCCCAACAATGATCCTCTGCTGCTCCTGTTATAACACTTCTTTGATCTAAATCTTCCTTGAAGATGAAGCCCATATAATAGCCAAATAAGATTGATAAGAAAATGAAATAATAATGATAAGTTTAAATGTATGAGGTAAAATACATGGAAACTCAGAAAAAAAAACTAAAAATAAAATGAAATTAAAAGATTGGGACATTCAAAAAATGGGAAAAAAATAATTTTAAAAAATTTAAAAATAAAAAATTTATTATTATTATTATTTTTCCTTTTATCACTGTATTATTGGTTGTCCGGTCTGTACCATGGCACCTTCCCCCTCTCACTCCCCAGTGTCTCCCAAATTTTCATTTAATTTTCCAATAGTTTTAGGTCACAGCAAAGTCACACATAGAATACTAGAGACTCTCATATAGCCAACCTCCTTCCCCTTTCCTCACCCCATATTAAAACCTTTTGTATGTGGATGGTAGCATTGTTATAACTGTTATACAGATAGTGAAACATAGCTACTAAACATTGTCAATGGTTTATAATATAGTTTACAATTTAGATGGTTCAGTTTAATAATTTTTGATGAATTTTACCATGTCCTGTGTCTGTTATTGAAATGTAATGAAAACTATTTCCCGTGACCACTAAATACCCCCTGTTTGATCTTTTCTGTTCCTTCCTCTGCATCCCCCTGGGGCACATGACACTCCCCTGTCTTCACTCATTGGATGACAAGGTTCATAGTTACATGCAACAAGAGGTCTTGACACACTGATTGTTCTCCTCTTAGGATCCACCCTTGCTCCTTAGAGACAGCCACCAGTCTGTTTCTGAGTGAATCAGTCTTCCCAAAGATGGGGGTCCAACTCCTTCCTACTCACAGTATGGGTCTCCAAACCTGACACAATACACTATGACAGAATGAACACCTACACACTCCCCAGAAGCCTACTCCAGATGCACCACATCCTGGATGCCCCCGCAACCTACACCCTAAACCAGGGACACTACCTGGTCATATTGCCATAGGAGCATTCCCACTCTTGCACTTTCAACATCATACCCACAAATCCCATGTTCGCCTAGTCCCCCTCCCATCTCTCCCCCCAGTATCCTGGGTATTCTAACCTGCCCTTACTAATCTACCCACCTGTCAGCCCTGCACCACCAAACCCAATAATATCACTACCCACCTGTCCTATCCTTCAATATGCAACTATACACTATCACTTTACCATAGATTATGTCCATATGGGTGATGGCTCACAACCTTCTCTTCTCTTTCTCTCCCTTGTTAACCTATCTTCCAGACAAGGGTCCTCAGAGACTGCTCACTTTCCTCAGTTCAAATCAGTGAGGTCATATACTGTTCATCCTTCAATACCTGGCTTGATTCACTCAACATAAGGTCTTCAAGATTCATCCATGTTATTCTGTGTGTTAGCACTTTATTCCTTCTTACAGCTGAGTAATATTCC
>JAQZBX010100257.1:0-11384 GCA_029593785.1 Cabassous unicinctus | reverse complement strand
AACAATAACTTCAATCCGTATTTGTAGAACACTTTCTACGGAATTAGTAATCACTGACCCATTACTAACTGATGCTTTGCAAGTTCAGTCATTTTTACCTTAAGTATAGTGTTTCTTTACCTCAATTACTTACTTGAAAATGATTCCTAAGGGAGACTTCCTAAGTAAATCTTAGTGTGTAGGATGTGTTTATCTTTATTCTATAGACTCACACCAACATGTGAATGAGGGCCAAAAGCATCCCAGCTCAAATAAGAATTTCTTCATCCAGAACTTCCAAAACATTAGGCTTCAAAAAAACCTGATGGGGAGAAACTCAACCATTGAAAAAAATCTCTTCCCAAGCCTCCTCCTGGACATTTTTCAGTCTTGCATTATTGTTGACAAGATAAATTATATTATGAAAATCTCTTGATCTTTTCCATAACATGATTTAAAGTCTTGAAAATAGCAAATTATGTTAAAGCAGAATATTTGGGGATTGAGAGTACCATGAAATAAACATTGTCCTGGAGTAACTTATGTCTGAAGTCAGCTTTTTTAAGTCTTTACATAAAGAAATCCTGTGCTAAGACTGGAGACAGCTCCTTTGGCTACAGAGAGTCTGGATACAAATAGGTTGACAATTTAGAACCAGAGAGCATCTATAATCAGTGGCTCTTTGTGTTTATGTGGTGTTGCAGGCACAGTTATCCCAAGAGTATGTCCTAATTAACAATTAATATTTAAAACGTTATTGCTTAAATGCAATAATGAATTAGGGATGGTGCTCTGAACTGTCTATTCCCCAAAGGTTAGAATAAGGAGCTTCACCCAAATTGGCATCCAAACAAGTTTATCCTCTCCCTTTGGTGGCTGTGGCATCGTTGACCAAGGGCAGCAGGCATAGAGTCAGTGTAGGTAAGGTAGCAGCATCGTATACCTGTAGACTGGAAGTCATCCTAGCATCTGGGAAGTCAGGCATAGATTAATCTATTAATGGGAGAATGAGTGCAAGAGTTTATCAGAGTATAAAAGACAATCCTAATAATTCCTGTCTCACAGAGTTATAGGGAGTATTAAACAAAATAAAATGTGAAAACATCTAGGCCATTAAAACTGCTAATCTACTGTTTTTGCCCTAAGGATAGACACATGCAGGCCAGAGGACCTGCTCTCCAATATTAAAATTCTGACGTACTTAAGAGGAAGAGCTTGGAGTACAATCAACTTCACCTCCTAAGGCTGGCTCTTCTACTTACTATTATCTGAACATGGACAAGGTTCTCCGCTACTTTAAGCCTCATTTTCCACAACTGTACAAAGAATAAATGAAGGACCCTATCTCATAAGTCTGAATGAGTTTATAGGAGACTCTGCATGTAATGCTTACAATGGTATGTGGCATAGGGTCAACTGTTTTCTCTTGTCATCTTTTGCCTAGGAACAGAAAGCTGGACCTAGTAACAGCACTGGTCCTGGCAAAAATGTACTCAACTCCTATATATATCTTGTCTTCATTTCTCTTGTGGTGGGTAGGATTGTGGGCAAATGCTGAAATTAGGAGAAAAGAAAAGTCAAGTTTAGAAGTATTCAATAATTATTCACAAGTAAATATAATTCTAAAATCTTTCCAGGAGTGTTTGATCTCCTCCTCTCAAATATCTAACAGTAAAGCTGAGATTGCCAAAAAAGGTTGTAGGGGTTAAAGGAAATGTGAATATCATTGGAACAAATAAGTAATGGGAACTTTTATATATCAGTCAAGTTCTTGTTATTTCCATTTAATATAAAACCAAATTTGGCCATAGGCAAAAATCTAATAATAGTAGTGATCATATTTAAGTCAAGAATGATCTGATTTCTAATCCTAAGCTCTACTCATAATGTTATCTAGCTCATGAGAAACTGGATTTGTAATGTGTCCACAACGGATGGGAGACGAAGTGCTGACTCAGACCAGGTCTGGATTGTTTAGGTGCTTTGGTTCTATCACCAGAATAAGACAGGGTTTACCCCTCAGGGAGCCCCAATGTTCAGCAGCTAAACAGGAAAGAGCATGGAGAGAAAAGAGCATCTCCTAACTTCCTCCTATCTATGGAAACAATGCTAGAAACCTGCCTAAGCATGACCTCAGTATCTTTGACTTTGGATTTCTTTTTGGCTGCTGGATGGAAGGGAAGTCTAAGGAGAAGATAAGACTTCTGACAGGGACATCCTCTATATGAATGGGCCATACTAGATGAATTATACCTGAAAGATGTGAAACTGAATATGGTGCCCAATTCTTTCACTTACTAATCATGACTTTATGAATGTAAATGAACTTGTCAGGACCAGTTAAATAGACTTACTTAAAATGATATAATTGAGAGATTGTATATGAAAACATCAAGCTACTATATTTTGGTTGGAAAATGATTAGAATATATTTTCTGAATTAAATTGAGAGAATTGTTTTCATGGCTGGCATACCTATCACTACGACAAGGCTGGTTGTAATTTTTTTGACTTCTGGTCAATATGTGTCATCTTAAGCAAGTATCTCAAATTCTCTGTACCTTAGTTTCCTCTTGTGAAGAGAACAAGGTTGCAAAATAAATAATTGGATAGAAGAAGAAGATAAGAATGAAATCATTCTTCATGTCAGAACCTGTGCAAACAAAGAGAAAATGGAGCACTACGTGAAAGAAAAATTTGTGAAAGAAATAATTGTCAAGCTACAAAATAGATACAAAAAGAATATCTTTCAAAAAACAGAAAATAAAGATGTTTCCATTCATTTAAACATGGAAGAATTCATTGTGAGTACACATACAAGATAGAAAGAGGTTTTAGGCAGAAGGAAAGTGATTCTAGATGGAAATATGGATCTATACAAGGGAATTAAGATCACAAAAATAGGTATCTACACGAGGTAATATATGATTTTTCTCATAATATTCAAGATATATTTAATACATTATTCATTATTAAAACAAAAATAAACAATGCCTAAAAATCTTGATAATTGTAACTTTTTAATTAATGATTGACTGAGAAAACTCAGAGTATCAGATTACAAAGATTCTTACCTTCAGTAGGATGATTTAACATGCATGGATATAAACATTTCTTTTTGCATGAATGGCTAAGAGTTGGTATATCATAAAAGATATGAAAGAATATAGCAGCCTTTCTTTTGCCCCACAGTTGGAACTTCACATAGATATGGAGATAAGTTGTTTTATATGAAGACGTCATTGACAAAAACCACACTCAGCTAGGCACCCTTGTAAAATGAACCTAGTGGGTGAAGATGATAAGCTCTGTAGGAGGAGGGCTCCACTTCCATTTCCTCTCCCTCAGTCTCTATTATGGGCTTGGTTGTGATCTTGTAAATCATTTGACTTGGTGTAAGTCACTTGGCATTTTGGGTTCAGGTTGGTCCTGAAATAAAAGAGATGATGAAGGACTAGGATGGGTACCTTTCCCACCCACAGTATTAGACAGCCAAAGGTGTGCTGATACAAAGTACCAGAACCCTGTTGGCTTTAATAAAGGGTATTTATTTGGGGTAGAAGCTTACAGTCACAAGGCCCTACAGAGTCCAACTCAAGGTTACTTCCTTACCCAAAGTCTGTTGCCACATGTTGAAGCAAGATGGCAGGTGATGCCTGCCAGGGTTCAGCCTTCCTCTTTCCTCTTAAGGCTCTGTGGCCCTAGCTTCTTCCAATCTCAGCTGTAGGCTGGCATAAGGTTTGTCTCTCTCCCCAGAGCTCATCTCTCTTCCCGGGCAACAGAATCCTCTGTGTATTTATTAGGGTATTTATTTGGGGTAGATTTTTACAGTCACAAGGCCCTAAAGAGTCCAACTCAAGGTACCATAAGAGGTACATTCTTACCCTAAGTCATTTGCCACGTGTTGAAGCAAGATGGTAAATGATGTCTGTGAGGGTTTGGCCTTCCTTCTACCTCTTAAGGCTCCATGGCACCAGCTTCTTCTGATCTTAGGTATAGGCTGACATAAGGCTCATCTCTTTCCCCAGGGCTCATTTCTTTCCAGGTTCAACTGCTTTGTTGTCTTCACAAGGTCAGGTTTAGACTATCCATCTCATCTCTCTTCCCAGGGCCTCTGATGTGTCTAATGAGCTGTCTCTCTTGCTCTGTGTTGATCTTCTCTGTGTGTCTACTTCCATGTGGTAGTCTGTTTTACCAGCTCACCAAGGGAGTGAGGACTCAATGCTGAGTTGCACTCTAATGTTTTTGAATCAAAGCCCTAATCTTAACATAGTTTAATCAGATATCTCAGCTGAATCTAATAAAATCAAAATGTTATCATGCCCATAGGAACCAACCAGTTTACAAATATAATTAATATTTCTTTTTGGAATTCATAAATAATATCAAACTGTCACACACAGAAAGATCCACCATTAGAGGACTTCTTTGAGCAGGAAGTGAGTGTCCTAGAAGATCCAGTGAAACACTTGTTTATTTATGGAAAACATGGCTTTTCTTAATCTGATTGCTCAGCTGAAATTTTGAAACTATAAGGTGATGTCAATAGAGCAATATGAGTGTAAACTCAAGTGAGGATTTCCTGCAATGGCAGAAACAACTCTAATAACTCTAACTCTACTCTAACAACTCTAATTCTATATATAACTCTAACTCTAATTGTCATACAAACAAAACAGGAACTGGATTTTGTAATTCCCTCCTTTGTTTTTATTCTGGAGGGAAATACCTCATTAAACCTTAACAGGACCCATAAACATTTGAGGGTGCTATGGTCATGGAACTTAGGAGTAAAATTTCCTGGAGTGAGGAAGTAGATGTAGGTTGATCAAATTATTACGTATTAATTTTTAATCAATTTTGTTGATACACATTTATAAAGCATAAATCCAACCAAAGTGTAAAATCAGCGGTATTCAGTGCAATCACCTATTTATGATTTCATCACTTCAATCATTCTTAAAGTACTTCCATTATTCCAATAATAATAATCAACAAAAATCAAGCAAAACTCATCACTTATCAATCTCTCTATCCCTCCCCTGCCATACATAACTGATATTTTTTTCCTTCTATCTAGTATATTTGTATTTATAATTTGTAAAAACAGTTTTATATATACAGGATCACCCATAGTTGTGTTTTTAATAATTTTTTTTTTATTTTTTAAAAGATACTTAGATTACATAAATGTTACACAAAAAATATAGGGATTCCCATATGCCCCACTCCCCACACCTCTCACACCCTCCCACATAAACATCTTTCATTGGTGTGGCACATTCATTGCAATTGATAAATGCATCCTGGGGCTTTGCCATTAAGCATAGACCATAGTTCATATTGTAGTCTGCACTCTCTACCACACAGTTCTGCATGTTATGTGATGATATAAAATGGCTTATATCTGTCATTGCAACGTCACTCAGGATGATCCCCAAGTCCTGAAAAAGCCCCCATATTACAACTGGTTTTCTCTATCCCTGCTCCCAGAGGTTCCAGTGGCCACTGGCTCACATCATTGTTGTAATTTCTTCCATTGTTAGAAACACAATATGTCTATAGTAGAATACCAGTAAGTCCACTCTACTCCATAGTTCTTTCCCCAGTCCTGAGGATTCTGGGATGATAATGTCCGCTCCACCTCTAATTGAGAGGGGACTTATATCCCACATGGAAGATAGATGGGACTACCTTGATTGCAGTTGCAGACACTCTTTGTTCCTTGGGATGGGCATTGTCCATCATCATCATCTTGTTAGATGCCCTAGGTGAGTCCAATGAGCTGTAGAGTAGGTATTGCAACTCTGCTGAGGTTCTGGGCCCATGTGGCACACAGGCAGCCCAAAGCCTCGAGTCTCTTGGATGTACACCTACAAACTCCAGCACCAAGTATAGGTTTAAGTAGAAGGGACAGATGAGACAGGGTGTAGGGAAGACATAATTGAGTCCAACTTTGTCACTTTCAGGAGAACAAAGTCCAAAGAAGGGCCCACCGGCAATGCACCAAACTCTGGAGCTATCAGCCCTCACCATAGGTCCTGGATGTCTCCAGAGCCCTCAGAAGCCCCACTATTTGGGGTAGTATCGACTTTGGTAGTCTATGAGATCCTGCTGAGATGTACATAAGCATTACGATGATGGACACAGGCCATGTTAAATAGCGTCAAAATTTATAAAATTGTATGGTCTAAAATGTAAACCATAATGTAAACCATTGACCATGTTTAATATCTATGTTTTAATATTTCTTTATCAGTTATAACAAAGGTACCATCACAGATAAAAAGATATTAATACAGGAAGGAGGAAAAGGGGAAGATGTTGAGCATATACAAGTCCCCTGTATTCTGTATGTGATTTTACTGTGACCTAAAACTTCTTTGAAAACAAATTGAAAAAAAGTAAGACCCTGGAGAATAAATGGAAGAAAATGCCACGTACATACAGGACACCAGATATTACGGTGATGAAAGGCAAGTTGTCAAAAAAAATTTTTTAATATTTTTCATTACTTTTTTTATTATACCAATCTTTTAATTTTGTTTTTAGCTTTTTTCTATTTTTATGTATTTTATTTCTTATATTTAAACTTATCATTATTTTGTCATTTTCCTATTAATTGTATTTGGCTATTTTAATGGCTTCATTTTTTAAGAAGCTTTGGATCACAAAGGTGTTACAACTGGGGCAGGGGAGGATCATTGGTGTGGGGTGACAGTGATGGGGGATACATGGGAGGAGGTTCACCTAGGCATACATATAAAGTATATAAAAATGTTCAAATGTTCACGGGGCATTGTCACAGTGGGTAGAGACTCACACACTAACTGAGAGAATATTGAATTCCCATCCTGGATAGCTCTGCCACATTCTCTAATGGAGCAGAAACAGTCCCCCAAGTGCAGGGGCAATGACAGGTGAAGGAGGATGATCCACTGATGGGCCCTTTATATTGATGACTATGCTTATGAGCCTTTGCTCTTGAAATTGAAACTTAGCTTATTGTTGTGGGGTGCCTAAGTGTTGCCTCCTGAGAGCCTCCTTTTTCCTCAAATGTGGCTTCTCTCTAAGCCAAACTCAGCATATAAAGGCATTACCTTCCCCCAAGTGTGGGACGTGACTCCCAGGGATGAGCCTCCCTGGCACCAAGGGATTACTACCAAGCCCCAACTAGCAATGCAACTGGAAAAAAAGCTTGAATAAAAGGGGGAAAAGGTAAAGACAAATGAACTCATATTTGTGTTTTATATGAGGTTTTACTATCTTATACAGTCCCATGTTACAGGTTTTATCTATCCTTCTAGTAATATATATAACTATAGGCATTCTCTTACAACCACTGTCATACCCATATAATAGCTCTGCTATTTACAAACACCATGATATGCTTTCACCACCCCTGAACATATTTTTATCATGGGCAGGAAGACATAAATGTGAAAATGGTTTTTAAATGCTTTTATGGATGAGGATGCATGTAATTGAAATTGTGCTTCTGTGACAGTTCTTATTTTCCTGACAAGTAGAAAGCATTGTCTTCTTCTGAGATGAGAGGAGAATTTGTGGTATTCAGGTTACAGAAAAATGGTACAAAATTGAAACATACACTAAGAAGAATGGATAGAAAAGGAAACTGCCTGAAACAGCCATAAAATTTGCTCAATGACATTGAAGACAGTTCATGTTGGAGTTCATAATTGTTGATAACCCTAGAGGATGATTGTAAAGTTTTCTTAAGCATTACCTTACATCTTTTTGGTCAAGGGAAAAAAAGCTGATTTTATAATTAAGTATTTCATTTGGTGCCATGTGTTACACTGAAGCAGAGAGGAGTTCTAATTAGAACTGGTTTTGTTAGAATTATTATTTATCCATTCTACACTATTTTAGAATCAGACAATTGCTGAATATTAATCTGTATCTAAAATATATTTAAAATAATATTTAGTCATTGCTATGGAGTAATTTGTATTAATTCACTTGTTACTAATATGCAAGTGAATTTACTAAGATCAACAGGACTTCTGTCCTGGCCCTAATCTGGATCCTTGTCTTTTATCTAGATTCTTTTACTTAGAATTACATGTAAGTGTCTACATCTCAAATAACTTCCAATTTCATTGTTCTGCAACTGCTTTGCAATTTTTTTCTTTGCAAATTTTGAAGTGCAGACATTCTTGGTCATGCAGATATCAACAACTCTCTTCTGCACCTTCTGATTTTGTTTATAATTGACAAAAAATGATCCAATTAAAAATATTTTGGAAGTTGCAGTGGTTTGTAGGTTGTTGTTCACAGAAAAAGTGCTCTGCAACTATCTTCTACTTAGGAATTATGAATAAGATTGTTCTATGGCTGTACATGGAAGAACTTAATATCCATTGTTGGCTTTAGGCAGAAAAAATAATTTATTCTGGGTCTCAGCCAGATTAAAATGAAATGGTGCTCCCTTTAGTTGTAAAACACAGCAGCATTAATTTTGGGTTGAGGCCTTCCTTAATGACTTTCTTTCATTTATCCAATCCCATATATTTGTGGTAGTCATAATAATTAGACTACTCTGACTTCAGTAGTTGGGATTGAAACTATGAATTTTTAGCAAAATACTTATCTATCATTATTCTAGTTTAAATATATATTTATAAACTCTTGGCATATTGGTTATATAATCTATACCTGGAGATTTGTTCCACCAAGTATCAAAAGCCATGGATTATTTGCCAAGCATTGGGACAGTTTTATTTCAATTTGCAATGTCCCTTTGAACAATAGTTTAAAAATGCAAGAATTTTTAAATGGAAGTAATTTTAGTCATCATTTAATCAAATATTCATATTTCATGAAAGAGGAAATATTACAGATTCCATATAGGAAGGGGATAAAATAGAAAAATGTACATATTCTTCTTAAGACTTTATCTTTTTCATTAGCTACACTTTTAATTTTATGAAGAGATTTTCTTCATATCCAATCATGTTAATGTTATCAATGATCACTTTTTTATAAATGAGGAAAATTTTATGTCCATTCATTTTTCAACTCTACATTTCTGACTGTGTAGATTAAAATGATTAAAAAGGGTGTTAGTATAGTAAAATGAAGCCACAGCTTTATCAGTGGGGAAGGTTATTATAGATAGAAGATATACCAATAAACAGGCACAAAGAATAAGAAGATGACAGAAACATGATAGCCACAAGAGAAAGGCCTCTGTCATTCTTCAGAGCTGTGAGTTCTGAGGAGACAAAAGATGAGGATATAGGAGGTGGTAGAATAGACAAACAGTATATATAACAGACCACTGTTGGCAACAACAAACAGTCCAAAGATGTGAATGTTAGTGAAGGAGGGATTCAGCAGAGTGATAAGATCACAAAGAAATAGTCAATGACATTGGGGACACAGAAGTACATAAGATAACAAAAAGGATCTGAATCAGGGCATTAAACAATTCCCCAACCCAGGATCTGACCACCGGGATGCTATACACCCTCTGGTTGATTGTGATCATGTAGTGCAGGAGCCTGCAGATGACCACATAGCAGTCATAGGTAATCACCACAAGCAGTGAACTCTCCTGAAGACATGAATCATGCAGCCTCTGAGACTGTGTTCTTTTCAGAGGGTAAGTCAAGTATCATTTGGGGGGCCTTGGCAGAAGGGAAGGAGTCATCAGAAAGGATGGGAAAGATAGAAAATGTACTAGGCAAAGCCCAAGCTTAGCTGGTGGTTATGGTCACAAAATTGAGTAGGTTGCCTGCCAGGGTGAGAAAGTAGATGACTGTTAACATGACAAACAAGAGAGTGGAATATTACTTAGCTGTAAGAAGGAATGAAATATTGACATATGTAATAACATGGGTGAATCTTGTAGACTTTATGTTGAGTGAAATAAGCCAGTGAGTAAAGGACAAATATTGTATGATTTTGCTGATATGAACTAAGGTTATTGAGCAGAATTACAGAGGTAGAATCTGGAAGTTAAGTTACCAGGAGATAGAAAAGGAGTAGCAAGTGGTGAGAGGATATTCTGGGATGAATCTGTGATAAGGTGGATGGGGGAGGTTTAGCAGTGGACAGGGGTGATGGTAGTGCAGTGATGTGAGCAGGGTCAACAGTGCTGGAGTGTGAGTGTAAGTGTGAGCAGAGTTGGGGTGTGGGTTAAGCTATCCATGGAGCTGGGGGGAAGCCTGGAGTAAGGAACAGATGACATTTGGGGAGGTTGAAGACTGTGGTTGAGAATACAATTACAGGAGTATTCTTTTGGCAGCTATGGCAGGGTAGGGTCACTGGTGCAGGGTGTTGGAGTTGGGGCCATAGAAGGGGAAGAGTGCACCTGGGACATGCCTCAATGGAATATGAATATGTTCATGTGGTCATATGTGTTAGCTCAGTGGGTGGAGACCCACACAGTGACCAAAAAATATTAAATTCCCATCCTGGGGAGTCCTGCTACATTCTCAAATAGAGAGGCAAGAATCTCTAGAGTACATAAGCAGTGCAAATAAAAGAAAACAGACTGATACACCAAGCCTTCAATACTTTGTACTTAAGAACTTTGTTCTGGTAAAATTGAAACTTAACCTAATAATATCTATTGCCTAAGAGTTACCTCTTGAAATCCTCCTTGTTACTCAAATGTGGCCTCTCTCTAAGCCAAACTCAGCAAATAAATGCACTACCTTTCCCCCCAGCATTGAACATAATTCTTGGGGACAAGCCTCCTTGGCGCCAAGGGATCAATACCAAATGCCAACCAGCAATGCATTTGGAAAATGACCTTGATCAAAACGAGGAAACATTAAATACAAAAGAATTTTTGCAGCTGAGAGATTTCAAAGTGAGTTGCAATGTCATTCTAGAAGTTACACTTATTTAAATCTCAGGCAGATCTTACTAACCGCAACAGTAAACAAAGCCTCAGATAAGGGTGCTCTCAAGGGCTCTGGAAACATCCAGACACTATAAGTAAGTCACAAAATCCATTAAAAACCCTGTTGGGGAGCCTTTTTTCAGAGTATACAATAACCTATATACCCAATGTAACAGAGTTAGACTCATTTATAATTTCCCTACACATGATTCTTCTCCCCTTTATTTGAACCCATGATTAGCACTATACCCATTAAATATATATCCCAGAGGCTTAAATCTTTGATTTCTTCATATCCCAGTTGTGCCCTGAATCTCAGTAGAGTTGTGGCTAACACCTACTCTCCAGTTCATCAGACTTGCCCAAGACAACTAGCAAAATGATAATGATGGAAAAACCCCATCCCAAAAAGGAAAGAGTATTTACAATTGCAAGTAAAACAGTTCCTTCCATCTGCCTCATGGGGAACTAAGCTCCCTCTAAATATGAAGCAGACTGGGCATCATCTTCCCCAAATCCTGATGATTGA
>JAQZBX010100256.1:0-11393 GCA_029593785.1 Cabassous unicinctus | reverse complement strand
GGGAGAAAGGGTATCTTGGCTCAAGTGTGTCTATGAGATGATGATTGTTGCAACAGGGTGATGTTATTCATCACAACAGTAACCGGAAACAATTCAATGTCCATAAATAGTAGAATGGACAAAAAAATCACATAATATCCAGCAGTGAAAATGAACTACAGTTCTATGTGTCAGCATGGATGGTTTTCATCTGGAGAACAAGAAACTTGTCCCCAAAGAATCTGTCATTAAGTTTCAAAAACAGACAAAACTAAAGGGCATTTGTTGAGGAATGCATACAAGGGTAGTAAATGTTAAAGAAAGGAATAATTATCACATTTTGTGTAGTGATTATCTCATGGATGGGGGAGGCAAAGGGGTGAGGTACTTAGGGACTTCTCAACAACTTTCAAAATTCTGGTCTTCCTCTGGGTAGTGTTACCTATGTGTTTACTCCATTTTTAAATTTTATATCATATGTGCATATTTTATGCACTTTTTTGCATAGAAAAGAAAAATATTAAAAAGAAACATGTAGGGGGAGCAGATGTATCTCAGTGGTTGAGCGCCTGCTTCCCATGTACGAGATCTGAGTTCAGTCCCTGGTACCTCCTAAAAAATGTGTCGCTATTATAACAAAGCTTGGGAACAATAATGCCTAGTATTTCATGTATAATATTTCAAATTCCAATTTTTATATTAGCTGCCTTTATTTTTGGTCATTTGTGCTTGCTATTAAAAAAAAGTATTGCCACTGTTCTCTGGTGCATTTATTGGCCTGCACATTTTATTGACTGTCCTCTTTGTGCGAGGTCCTTGACTCCATGTTGGGAACACAAAATTGAATGAGACGCTGGCCTTCCTCTCAAGGAACTTGCCTTTCAGTATATGAATGGGCTTGGTGTAAGTGAAGGGGGATAGTTGAGCAATTTAGAGTCTAGAGCAGTAAATCTCATGCATCAGAATCTCTTGGAGGGCTTGGAAAAGCACAGATTTCTGGACTTGAACCCCAATGTTTCTAATTCAGTATGTTAGGGACGGGGCCTGGGATTTGCATTTCTAACAATTCCCAAGTGATGTTCATCCAGAGGACCTTTGAGAAACGCTGATTTATAATATTTTTATAATTTTAAATGCTGTTTTAGATTGCCAAAGTGCTGCCGATGCAAAGTACCAGAAATGGGCTGGCTTTTATAAAGGGAATTTATTTGGGGTAAAAGCTTACAGTTAGGAGGCCACAAAATCTCCAAATCAAGGCATTGTCAGAGGCGCTTTCTCCTCAAAGTCACCTATTGTTGTCCGGCCCTGTGGCAAATCAGGATGACTGTTGATCTCTGCCGACGTCTCTGCTTTCCCTTCCAGGCTCACCGTTTCTTGGAGCCCAGTTCCCACAGCACATCTGTGGGCAACCAGGCGTAGGACTTGTCTCTTTCCAGGCCTCCTCTATCAGTCTCGGCTGCTCTGCTTTCTTCCCGAGTTCAGCTGCAAGCTCTCAGGCATGTTTCTCATCTCTCCCTGGGCCTCAGCTCTTTGAACCTCTTGGGGACTTCTTTCCTTGAGGGTAAAACTGAAGTCCTTTCTCTCACATTGCAGGGTCAACTATGGATTCAGATCCCTAGAAAAACTGAGCATAATTTTTCAGTTTTTACATTTATGATTTAGATTATAATTTCAAGATGTTTAGACATACTGCATCTTTCGTTTGTTCACTGTGTTTTTTCTCTTGATATCATGGTTTGTTCTTTAAGGCCTTTTACATGTGGACGTACAATTTATGCTCTTTAGATTTTGGTTGCTACCTTGCCAAAATAAGTGTTACTATGTCTTAAAGTTGACTTTTTGGGGAAATATCTTATTAAAAAACAAAAAAACAGCTAAAAGTGTACTTCTAAGTGAGAGCCTACATTTTGGTGTAAGACTTGGGATATTTTTTATTTCACATTGAATATAGCCAGATACCCAAGAAATCTGTGATGATGGTCACTGGGTGCAGGTGACCAGGGCCTTGCCCCAATTGACTAAAGGCACTTGATATGGGTTCTGACTATATCTTAGTAATCATCTTTTCCAAAGTTAACCTTTACTGCATTTGTCCCTTTCCATAAAAAGTGCATTGTGGGACTCGAGTATCCATGGGGCTCATCTTGTTGTCTGGAAGTGCTAGTTTCTGTCACTCACCTCTCTTGACTCTCAAGCCTTTGTGACCCATCTCACAGATTTTAATGAGACCTTAACAACAAATGTATGCAAAAGTTTTTCACATTGAAATTATACAAACATTTGATAGAATAAAACCTTGTTGTCTGATATTTTAAGGAATTGAAACCTAGCAATCTTACTGGAGAAATAAGAATTGGTCTCCAACTGCCTTTGGAGAGAATCTGGTGAGACTAGAGTGGGGTCTTGAATCCTGGAGGGAATGTGCATTGTCACATCAAAGATAAGTTTTTGCAAGTTCACATCTCACCTAGGTTTCAAATTCTTAGCTGCAATGCCAGTTTGCTTCCATTACCTGAAATTATATAGGAGACACTGGTGGCCTAAACTCAATTGCATTCAAAATACCTAGGGTCAAGCTAATGAGCTTCTGTCATAGAACTTACTTTTAGTCTGAAGGAAAAAATGTTTAGGGTTTCTAAACACTAAAGAAAAAATATTGGCTTTGGATTTAATTTAGCATGGTGCCAAACTTCCAATGAAATTATAATCCATACAACCTTAATTTTATTCACAGAGGATACCCTAATAGAGTAATCCTTTACTTTGCTCTATTCAACTGTCTTAAAAATATCCTATTTTCTCAAACAGCTATGTTACTTGATTAAAACAATGTTAAAATTTAAAAAATATGTATATGCAGTCTCTTTTTCTGTGTTTCCATTTTTATCAGACCCAGCAAGAAGGCAGAGACTCAACCTGAGTCACATCTCGCTGAGTAGTCCAATTGAAAGGGTCTCACACCCACACGAATGGATTAGTTTACAAACATGATTTTTCTCTTTTTGGGAGTCATAACATAATTTCAAACTGACACAAATGCCTTTCTGAATTTTAATGACTTTCCTATTCTCAGGTAACCTTGTCCCAGGTTCAAAAAGGTTAAACAACAATAAAAAAAGAACAAAATTAAAAAAAAAAACACAAAAAAACCCGTTCACAGATGAACTTTAAAATACAGTGCTTCTTAATGTTTGATATAAGTTAAGTTTCTCTTTTCAGCTCTCATGATTTCTTAATAAAATTAAAGCAAGAGAGAGATGAAAGAGGGAAGGGAACATACCCATTTCTAATCAGGGTATTAAAAAAGAGGGAAGAAAGAGATGCTTTAGTTGTTTCTTGATCAGAACATTTGCCTGGAGACAAAGGGGTCCATCAGAGAAGAGAGGCCAGATTTTCAGCAAGCTCTATGGCAGGTGTTCTTAACCTTTTTTATTCCATGGACCCCTTTGCCAGTCAGGTGAAAACCACAGACTGCTTACTAAGTCCACACTATACTGTGCATTATTGAATATCTCACATCCACACCAACACATCCCCACAAGAATAATGTTTTTTTTAATTTTAATTCAAGCTCACGGACCCCTTGTTAAGAATCCCTGCTGTATGGAATGCCTTGCTGGAGGAAGCCAGGGTTCAAGAGACCATTGAGAAGCAACTTAGAAATTAAGAATATCTCCCTTGGAGATTCTGGTTACATGAAATTTGGGCAAATTTGAGAGGTTAGGAGGAAGATCAACATCACACTTGTACTGCAGGACAGAGGAAGAAAACAGGGAAATGTATGAAAGGGCTCATCAGCTGAGTTACTCCCTTTCTGTAAGGCAAGTGAAAGCTTTCTCGGAAGTTGCAAAGAGAAGACTGCTTGAATCTCATTGGGTGCAACCATGTCACATGATCATCTCAGTCTAGAGAGAAGGTAGAGAAGAGAGCAGATTGGATAGGGAGTGGGTCAGCCTGTGTCTGCCACAGCATGAGACCATTTAGCGGGAGATTTCTCTTGATGGAGTCTCAGCTGGCACCAGGCATGTTCCACAGCAGGGCAGGGAAACCACCTCCTCTCTTGCAGAAACACTATTGCCTTGTTTTATAATTAAGAGTACCATCTTTGGAACTGGGCTTGGTGGATGTGAATCCCAGCTCCACCACTTATTGGCTTCATGACTAATAAGACATTTGCTCTTAGTGCCTGTATTTCCTCATTTGTAAAAAAAAATGGATTGAAAGTGGTGTCACCTCATTGGGGTGTTGTGGAGAGTAAGTGAGTTAATCCATATAAAACACCAAAACAGTGCCGAGACCACACAAAGCCCTTAACAATTATCTTCAAAGTTTGGAAATTTACATGGTGTCAACCCTGATCACCAGGGTTATCTGAAATGCCTTTCATTTCATTTCTATTTATTAAAAGCTTCTTATTTTCCATTTTTCCTTTGAACTTCTTTTCCTGGAACCCCAGAGATGCAGTGAGTGTGGGTTTGTCTAATAATTCGCAATTCTCTCTTAAGCAGGCATTCCTAGTTCTGACAATATGTTTGTAGCCATAACTCTTCCCATGTATCCCCCCGCCCCCCTTAGACCTGTGAAATCTGTTTCCTAGGAACGGTGCTTGCTTAGACCTGCATTTGTTTCAACTGGAGACTCCAAACACTTTTGGCAGATTCGTGAACTGAAGTTATTGATGTTTCTAAAGTGTGTGCTCCTAGGGTCCCAAAGATCTCCAATATCTCTGCCCTGTGCTCCTCAAGAAACAGTCTTTCTTGATGTTCTATGCTTTAAACAGCAGTTCTATTTGCTAAATGTCTCTCTTCTGTTCCACTATTCCTTCAGGAGGGCTCAGCTGGGTTTCCTAACCTTTTATTGTACTTTTTAGGAAGTCACTTTCCTTCGGTAGCACTTGTGGGTTAGCTCTGTTTGCTGGATCTGTGTGCCTTCTTTCCTTTTAATTTGCCACTGCTTTCTGGACCAGATACTTATTTCACTAATATTGTCCTTCAGAAAATCTCTTGTGGGATTTCCCATAGTGAAAGATATGAAATTAATTAGTCCTGGCTCTGCAAAAGCAGACTTCCAGTGTTGGACAATCCAATTTAGAAAGTATTACACCTTGAGGCCAATTTTAACCTAGACCTAGTCTTGATCTATTATTTTCCTTTCTGGTTCCCCTTTTAAGATATTTCAAATTTGCTGTGTTCAGCCGCACATCCCTAAATCCATAAATTTATCAGTCATATTCTCTGAGGCATAAATAATACCTTCATGTCTATTTCAATAACTGGATCCTTGAAACATATCCAGACATTCTTAATCAATTTAAAAAGAGTTCATTCTGTCCTTACCGTGAAATGATGCTAGTGTATGAAATACAAGCCCCATTCCCCCCAGCAAGCATCAATCTCCCAAGTTTATGAGTTAAATTACTTGGAGAAATCATTGTGTTCCCTTTAGGTAAACAAAGTAAGTGCTCCTGGGGTTGATTTTAATGCAACTTTTGGTATTAAATTGCCATCATAACAATTCAAGTAAATGTTTCGCTAGTTGCCAGCTACCTTAAATCACAGAAAATCTATTTTACATATTTTTAAAAAAGAATTTATATAAGAACAAAATGTTCCTGGTATGTTCAAATCCCTTGTTATAATTATGTTACAAAATATGGAGGATATTTGTGCGCAATTGTTTTCAACACTGAATACAACATTCAATTCTCAGACTAGAATATTCAAAGGCAGCAAACTTATGTATCAGAATCCTTTTCAGTTTTCAGGAAAAAACATAACTTGCTTTATAAGAAAAAAGGTAGATATAAAAATAATCATTGATGCCAGAGAACTTTGTGATGTTATCACTATTTTATTTAATATTTGAAATAATATTGAAATCCAGTGAAGAGAAAATATGTTGTAAAACATTGCTTTGCTTCTATTTTTAAGAAAAGTGTTTTACTATAAAATAATGAAATAATCTGGTTAAAGATTTAAAAATAATGGAATCAATTTAAGTAATCTGTGAAACTTCTTCAAATATTTGACTGAGATTTTGAAGTATATACCTAGTCAACTGGCCTGAGAAATCATATAGCCTCCCGATTGTTATACTATTTTCTATGTATATCTCTTCCCACCAGCAATAAGAATTAAGCTGCTCAGGGTCAAATACCAAGTCAAATTTATCTTTGTATTTCCAAAACTGAAACTGAATCAACTTCTAGGAAGAACTCAGTATTTTTTAGAACAGATTGAATTGATGAGATCATGTGTTAAATTCCCTGAAATTCAGCATTCCTTTCCAAGGAAAAACCCAGCTGTTGACTTTATTAGTCCAGCTTTTGAGGAGGGTAGGGAGAAGGAAAATGTGGAGTATTAATTTACTGGAAAATTAAAAAGAATAAGAATGCATATTCTCTATGAGCTGATCAGTTCTTAATTTATATAAAAGAAATTCTTGACTCGTGACTTGATTTTATATAAAAGTAAAATATTATTTCTGATTGAACAAAACAAAACATGAAACTTCTTTATTGCTTATTTCAGTTTTATAAAACTGAAAAACCAAAAAAATCCTTAGTAAATATGTTTTATTTAACAAATTCTTCAACCATAATTTTTCCTCCAAAATCATTATTAGCAAGTATAATATCATTTAACTACATTTGAAGACTAATGTTTCCCTCTAAACAGAAGCAGAGAAAGTAATTGCTTGTGGGAAATACTTAAAATAATGGCTTTATTCACTTATTCATTCAACAAATTATTGAGTGCCTACTAGTAGCCATGCAGTGATATAAGTACTGGGGACACATCAGTGAACAAAACAGACAAAATCATTCACTCCAGATGATTATTTCCAGGTGTGTGGGATACAGATAAAACAACAAATAAAAACAAAATATATCAATAATTTTTACTGTCTATTAGGAAGTAATAAGTACTAGGTAAAAAAGACATTAGGGAAAGAAGAAGACAAGTAATGGTAATTGGGGTGGGTATTTGCAATTTTAAATAGGAAGGTCAATGAAGGCTTGTTCAAGTTTGCTAAGGGCTGCCACTGCAAAATACCAGAAATGGGGTGGCTTCTATAATGGGAATTTATTAGGGTAAAATCTTACAGTTCTGAGGCTGTGAAAATGTCCAAATCAAGGCATCATCAAGAGATGCTGTCTGGCTGTTGGTGATCCTGGACTCTTGCCACGTGGCAAGGCAAAATGGAGGCTGGTCCCTGCCTTCTCCTCTAGGCAAACTTTCTCCCTGAGATCACTTGTGTGTGATCAGGCATATTGCTCATCTCTCGGCATTTGGGACTCTCTTTCTCTCTCAGCCTCTGGGTTGCAGGTGATCCTGGAGTCTTCTCTCACATGGCAGGATGAAATGGTAGCTCTCTTTCTCTGTGTGTCTCTGCCTGTTGCTCCCGTTTATGTAGAATATGTAGCAAGAGGGCCAAGACCCACACTGGGTCAGTCCTCACTGAAGCAATACAATCAAAGGCCCCCAACCGAATTCAGTCCAAGCAAAGGGTCCCAGCCCACAAGAATGGATTAACTCCAAGAACATGATCTTTTCTGGGGTTCACAGAATGCTTTAAACTGTCACAAGGCTATTTGCAGAAGCTAGTGCATAACTTTTTGAGCAAAAATATTTCAGCAAAAACTTGAAGGAAGTGAGAGACAGGGGAAATATGGGACCCAGAGCCATCGTGTAGTGACTAGACTGATTTATGACTTATGAAATTTACCATGTGCAATTTAGGTTTGCAGAAACAGTCTAGTAGAACTCCTACATTTAGCTCTGACAATAAGTGACTGAGGCTTTCACAAAGCCCCTTCTCTTTCTTGTTTTCACTTTCATCTATAAAATAATGGGGTCGAGCTTCATTGTTCCTCAGCCAACGTTGCTGTCCTGCCTATGAAGGACATATGGAAATGTAATTGTCACAATGATTGGGAGGATTAAAAACCTTTCATTAACACTGACTTTATTAGGTAAGACTTTTTATGAATATGATTGTTGTAGCAGTTTGATATTATTGATGAATTCCAAAAAGAAATATTGGATTATGTTTGTAAACTGGTCTTTTCCTCTGGGTGTATTTCCTCTGGGTGTATTAGAGTGTATTGGATTCAGAGGTTTTACTTTTACTTGATTAAATAATGATTAAGGCTTTGATTGGGCCACATCAGTGGATGTTGAGTCCCCACCCCCTTGTTGGGTAGGGACTCACAGAAAAACTGCACCAAAGAGAAGGTAGGTTGGAGTTTTGATCCTGGAACCCGGGAAGTAAACACACAGAGAAGCAGATATGTGAGGAAGGAGAGAAGTCTCCATTAAACACAGGCAGAGGCCTTGGGAAGAGATAGAGCCGTTAGCCTGATAGTCTACAGCTGGCCTTGTGGAGAAAGCAGAGCAGCTGAGCCCAAAGAGAAATGAGCCCTGAGAAGAGAGGAACCAGGAAGCCTGAACACTTGCAGACGTCAGCAGCCACCGTGCTCCAACCCGTGACGACAGACTTTGGTGAGGGAAGTAACTTATGCCTTATAGCCTGTAACTGTGAAGTTCTACCCCAAATAAACGCCCTTTATAAAAGCCAAAAGATTTCTGGTATTTTGCATCAGCACCCCTTTGGCTGACTAATACAGTTAATACAGTTAATAGAAGTTTTCCCTGGGCAATGTCTTTGAAGCTGAAAAGAGTAGATGTATCTGGCCCTTAATAACTTCTCCAGGCTTATTTCCATCTATACACCCATTGCTCTTTCCTAACGTTACCCTCATTCTCCTTAGCCATTCAGAATGACTCACAGTTCTCTGAGCAGGTAATGCAGCCTCACAACTACATCCCATTGAAACCCCTGCTGTATTTGCATGGAATACTCTTTCAACCTCACCTCCTTTATTTGTTACTTCAAGACTCAGGTCAGGCATTACCTTCTCCAGAACAAGCTCTACCCTTCTCCAACTAGGCTAGTTGTACTTACTATTTTGTAAGTACTTCATCACAGACTTTTTTGTCCTGTATTTTAATTATATGCTTTAAATTTTATTTAAAATTACATAAATAATATAAGAACATGTTCTTAATTTAGAAATATAAGTAGAGATAATGCTTAAGTCTTCCTTGCCGTCCCTTTCCCAGTTTCCAGCAAGAAGAAATCATTACTAATATTGTAATAGCTTTATAATACTTTCCAATAAAATTGTAATGTATCTAATGTATTCATATATTTGCATAATTAATACATTACTATATGTAAAAATAAGTCACAAATATGTCTTGGAAAGCTTTCCATGTCATTGTATATATATTTACCTTAGTCTTCTTAACTTTTGCAAAGTATTCCATTGTACGGATATACCACAGTTTTTAATCATTACCTCAATGACAATCATTTACACTGTTCTTATTGCTTTCTAATACAAATAATACAGATGTAGACATCTTTGTACAAATTTCTTTGGGCACATACATGAACAAATCTCTCAGAGAAACCCCAAAATTATATTGGTGGGTATGCTACGTTTTACTTTAATCAGTGCTACTGAATTGCCTTTCACAGAGCATTTATATTCCCATGTAAAATTTTGCTGCAGGTTTGTGGGAGCCCAATAAAAATCTCCTGTTCTCCTCTGTATGAACTAATTGTAAAATATGAAGATAAATGTAGTAAAAATCAAAGATGGCCATGATGATTTCAAAAGGTAGAATCTAATTCTCCTCTTCTTGAATCTGGGCTGTCCTTAGGGAGTTGCCTCAACCAATAGCATTTGACAGAAGTGATGTTCTGGGAGTTCAGATCTAGGTGGTAAAGAGATTTGCAGCTTCTACTCGGGTCTCTTGGCATCCTTCCTCCTGGGAAATGTCCACATGGAGCAGAGCTTCTATGCAATAAGAAACCCAAGCCACGTGGAGAAGCCGTTGAGGATGCTCTGGTCAATAGTCCGAGATAAACAACGAGCTCACAGCCAACCCCTAGTGGTAGCCATGTGAATGGGCCATCTTAGACGGCCAGCCCAGGGAGATGACTGCAACTCCAGATGCTATCTGACTACAATTAATGTGAGAAGCTCAAGTGAGAAGAGAAGCCCATCTGAGCACAGCCAATCCACAGAACTGAGACGTAACGAGGAACTGTTTAAGTGACTAAGTTTAAGGCGGTTTTGTTGTGTAGCAATAGATAACTGGAATAACCTAGTAGATGGAAGCAAAAATTTCAACTTTATTACTGATAAAATTGATCTTAGAAAAAGTAGCTTATTTTTGCAGGCAATAAATTTTCCATACAGAATCCCAGAATTAGATAGACTTCCCTTCAAGAATCTCTGAACTGAGGCAGCCTTCGCTGCTTGATCTCTCAATCTCAGGATTAGAGAAAACCACATGGAGCGGAGTAGAAAGGCTGCTGATTTTGAGTGGTCTACTATGAAGACAGATGGAGGCATAAGTTATATAGGCTCTCTTAGTTTCATCTTCCAAATTCCCCAATCATACTAATCATTAATACCCTGAGAATAAATGATAAAACGGGCAAAGAGGGAAAATATATCAAAAGTGGAGGAAAGTATTCCCTTACAATAAGCATATGAGTGTACTCATTTCTCCACAAGCTTACCAAGAGTGGACATGATTAATCTTGAAAAAAAAATTGTCTATTCTGCAAGCGGAAGAAGTATGTATCCTTTATTATTTTGATTGGCCCAGTGTTGCGTGCTAAGGAAGCTGAATATATGTTTTGGTATGCTTATTTGTCGTGTTTCACTTTTCTCTGGATTGATTATTCATATCCTTTGCCAACTTTCTTTAGTTTTGTGTTGTGTCTCTCTTATTGAGTTGTGGTGGTCTTTATAAAGTCTGTAAACTAATACTTTGGCTACTAGGCAGGTTGAAACTTTTTCTCTCAGTTAGGTGTTTATTTTTTATTTTTAAAAAATTATACTTTAATTTGAACATTTTTATTTTAAATTATCAGAACTTCCATTTATGTATTTTGCATTTTGTGTTTAATAAGGAAGGCTTTTCTTATTCAAAGGAAATGAGGACATTCCTCTATTTTTGTGACATTTTAAAAGTTTTTATGCTTAGGTACTTACTGCATGTGTAATAAATTTTATGATAATGTAGGAACAACTTTATTATCATTATTTCCTAGTTATTTATCTAATTGTCACAAAGCCATTTATTTCCTAGATATTTATCTAATTGTTACAAAACTATTTATTGCCTAGATATTCATCTAATTGTCATAAAACAATTTACTGCCTTTTAAAAAAAATAATTTTCCCATTGATTTGAAAGTACAATCTTTACTATTTACTAAATTCTGGACTTTCTTTTCTCTTCCCTTGCTCTATTTACTATCGCTGAACCAATCACACATTAGCATATTATTAGGGTGATACAATCCACCCACTTCCTTTTTTTTCTTTT
>JAQZBX010100255.1:0-11384 GCA_029593785.1 Cabassous unicinctus | reverse complement strand
AACTCTGTCCTTTGCCTTGTCTTTTATCTTTGAGACCCCACCCACCAAGGGGCGGGGCTCAAAACCCTACTGACGTGGTCCAATCAAATCCCTAATCATAACTTAATCATGCCCAGATGAACAGACCAGTTTACAAGCATAATCCAATATCTATTTTTGGAATTCATAACTATACCAAACTGCCAAACTGCTACACCTGGTGAGAGTGCAAGGGAATGAGTGTTGGGAGGGTAGGGAGTTTAAGGAACGTGTCAAGGTTTGGAATAATTTTTAAGAGGTATGGCAGAAGAAGAATACTGAAGATAAGTAGAAAGTACTGTATGGTGTGGAGGTCACAAATGCCAATACCCTCAGAGCTGTGCCAGGAGGCGAAGGTGTGAGAATGGCCAGGAGGGCTCTCCAGCAAACTGGGAAGTGTAGCATTATCCAGAGTGGCTCCTGGTGATTCCACCACAGTGCAGTGTCGCCATGGTTCCAAGAGAAGGCAGAAATAGTGTTTTAGATGAAATCATGCAAATTTAATCTAAAAAAAAAATCTAGTTAAATTTTGTTTCAAACGCTATTCAGGCCTAACAAAACCTGAGAGCCCATAGCTGTATATGCATGTGTGTGTGTGTGTGTGTGTGTGTGCACACATGTACATTTTTTTATCATAGGAATTTTTTATTTTCCTATTTTTTGTAGCCCCAAACTTTTAAACTCCCTGAAGCTTGTTTCTTGGGGGTAGGTGAGATACAGACAGCTGAGGGCAAAAAAAAAAATCATCGCTCAGTTGAGATGATCAAAATAGACCTTTGAAAAAGAACGTAGCAGGAACAAGTTTTGAAATTCAAGTTTTCAATTTTAAGAGTTCTTGAGAGAGAAAGAGCCTTTCTAAATTCCAAAAGCTTCCTATTAAATATCAAGAACAAGAGCCTGGATCTCTGAGCCCAAAGGATAAGGGATTCTGTAAGTTGTAAAAGCCTTTTTCCCTCAAAGAAAGTTGGTGGGAAGGGGCAATCAGAGAAGACAGGAACTTCAGACTTAGAAGAGTGGTTCCCAAATTTCTCAGATAGGTCTGAAGGCGGGTCTTCTGACCTGCTTCCCTCCTGAATCCCTGGGAAGCAGTGGCCTGATCCACGCTCACTGCAGGACCTGCACTCGAGTAACAATGTCACTAGGACAGGTGTAGACAGAATGAGGGCAGGCCTGAGCCACCCTCTTGGTTCACAAACCTCACTGGCTCTCAAGAGGCCTGGATGGTACCAGAATTTCCATCAGGCCTCCAAGGACAGGTAGAAGATGAGCCCAAAAGGCTGGCCTGCAAGCCATGGGTCGCTTGGTGGCAGACAACTTGGCCCTGAAGCTGAGAGCCTCAGAGCAGACAGGTCACTGCAGACCTCAGGGGTGTCTGCGTGGAACTGAGGCAGGGCCGGGTCAGCCGGGGAAATCCACCAGTTACCCCAGCTGCAGCCACTTCAGAAGCGGAAGCATCAAAAGGAAAACTCAATGCCCAGACACCAAGCTGGAAGGAGACTCCCCAGCAGAGACCGTGAGGCGCCAAAACACTGCAGGCGCAGACGGGAAAGGTGAGGGCCTCCTCCCCGACCCCCCGCCGCCCCGCCGCATCCTGGGAAAAGGGGAGCAGGGAGAAGCTGCGGATGAGGCTCTGGAATCTGGATTTTAACAAGCGTTTCAGGTGATTCTAAGGCATGCTGAAGATGAAGAACTGAACTAGGGTTAGGTTTGACCTGGCTGGAGCAGTGGGAGGACAAATGAGCAATGGAGTTGAGGGAATGGCTAGCAGAATGATTCCACTTATCCACGGACAGACTAAAGCCACACTTGGGGTACCAGCAATGCTTGGACTCCCCCAAAATGAGAAAAAAAATGAATTTTAAAAGAATATTCTATCCTTCCCCCCACCCCCCAAAAAAGGAAACAAAAATCAGAAATTGGGCTTCCTTACACATGTTAAATTACATCTAGGAACAAGGGAACCATCTTTTTCAACCCCTAGGATACCTAATCTGACCCTGATTTCTAGATAAGTAACCACATGAGCTAAGGAACAGACAGCACTGACAGAGGGGAAGAAAAAGAAGGAATTAAGGGGCCGAGTTCTCTGTAGGGTCAGAAGGTTGGGTGGCAAGAGGAGGATGTTGGGAAACCCTGAGGCCAGGCTTGGGGCGGGGCCATGGAGATGGGTGACTAAGTGGAGCCAAAGGGAAGGTTATTAAAAAAGGTCAACTTGGGTAAAGCAGGCTGTAGGGTGTGAGTCAGATGCTAAAGTCTTCAGTGAAAGGGAGGGAACCTCTGGGTGCCCAGCAGGTGCTGATGCTTCAGCGAGCTGCCTTCAGTTAACTGAAGGAAGCCCAGTAGCCACACGTTTCCATAATTGGACCTTCACCTCATGTGCTGCCCAGGAGTATTATACTGAGTAATAAGCTTACTGAGGATACTAATGTTACTTTTAAATGGGGTAAACCTTTGCAAAGCAAGCTAATACACATTGATTATTTTTCTTACATCTGTCAGACTTTAGCAAAATTAGGATCTCCTTATTTGTGATTAACTTTTTACTGAATACTTACTTTGTTTCCTATTAAGCACACATAAATTTCTCCTTCCTATTTTTCAGTTGACAAAAGGAAACATCTTTTTTTTTTATTGGAGTGTTGGAGGCTTACAGGAAAAATAATGCAGTAAGTACAGAGTCCCCTATTACTCCTCCCCCCCACACACACAGTTTAATCTTTTGAAAATTTTGTGTTTAAGCAGTTGAAGGTGGAAACAAGTTGCCAGGGGAACCTATTCTGTGCATTTTTACTTGACATTCAAAGTGAGGTTTCCAAGAAGGCTCTTTATTCAATAGAAATGACGCTTTTTTAAATGTCTCTAAAGAAAATGACTATCCAGGAATGTTTTTGTTTTTTTTTTAAACTTGTTTTCATTTTCCCTATGCCAGACTAGGTATCCCTGAGAGAAAACAGACCTTCCCAGGGAGTCCAGATTCAGTGCCAATGATATCCAATCCTGAGTAAATTAACTTTTTTTTCCACTAAGGTGAGTAGAAAACAGACTCTAAGAGAATCCATGTTGATTCCTAGTTAATCTTTAGTTTTACAAGTTAGGCTGTCTTTTCTCCTTAATGACTTAAGCATCTGATACTACACTTTCCTGTCAAATAAGCGAAAAGTCTGGCTTAATTCTGTTTTGAAGTTTGTAACTAAATATTTATATATGGTCTGAAGAAAGAGGGAAAAGTCAAGTTGGTTGTGGTAGAATGCCTTTCTGCACACATCATGAGAAACTGTTGAAAATGGTGATATGATCACCGCCATATTAAATGCTCAGGTCTGACTAGTTAAGAGGGTTCTTTTTGTTTTCCTGAAAATGTCCACTTAATTTTCTCTTAATTTTTACCTTGCTTTGCTAATTGAGACTTCTGCAAATCTGAGACTGCATTGGATCCAGTCTGGTAATTTCTAGGGTTGGCGAAGTCCTTCTGAAAAGGAAAACAAGTTATTTGATGTTCTTGATTTAATGGAGTAAGTGCTTAATTTAGCCATGTAGATTGAGAGGGGAAATGGGGGGGAAGGGGTGGGATTTAGGAAGGGAGGAAACAGATAATATAGAAATGCTTTTTATTTAATTTGGACTCTTGTCCCACATTCACATACATAGATATCATATAGCATTGTGCCATAAGTGCAAATTGCTGACTGGGTCTAGACAGAAATATGGCCAGGCTGCTTTCCTACTTCCTTGGAAACTTCAGAAATGGCAGGGAGGGGTGTGTGGTGATTTGGAGACCCTCAGGTAAAGTTCTGAGAACTACTAGGGTCTCATGAGTTGGGAGGGTTCTATTATACTTTGAACCAGGTGTATTATTTTCCTATTGTGGCTCTAACAAACCACCACAGTCTCAGTGGCTTAAAAGAAAACAACACATTTTTTATCTTACAGCTCAGGAGGTCAGAGTCTAAACAGTGTTACAAGCTAAAATCTGAGGTAGCAGAGATGATTTCCTCATGGATGATGCTCTGGGAGAGAAGCCATTTTCTTGCCTCTCCAGCTTCTAGAGGCCACCTACAGTCCTTGGCTAGTGGGCCCTTCTTCCTTCTTCTAACCATGTCATTCCCACCTCTGCTCCTCTTTCTGATTTTAACCCTCTCACCTCCTCCTTAGTAGGACCCTTGTGATTACACTGGGCCCACCCAGATAATCCAGGATAATCTTCCCTTGTCAAGATCCTTAATTTACTCACATCAGCCAAGTCCCTTTTGCCATGACAGACAATGTATCCCCAGGTCTCAGGGACTGGGGACCTGGACATCATTCAATTGACCACACAGGGCTGGCCATGTTTTCTCACACCTGGGGCACATCTTCATCACCACAGTGAGTTTAACCTGGCCAAGGTCCCTGTGTGGTCCAGTCCTCAGCAAAACCCCACGGTCAGTACACCTTCTGCCAGACACTTCAGTTATTGCTGCTACTCTAATTCATTCAAGCAGCCAGGACATAGGCGAGCACCTATGGAGAAGAGAGTTCACGTCTGCAAAGAACCCACAAAAACTGTCAACCCAAATGTAACAGATTTGATGAATAAGTATGAATTGTGATATACTCAAAAGATACTTTTATTTTTGTCTCCCACTGTCTTTTTAAAATTTATTCAGGGAAGGAAGTAATCCTGCTCCTGCTTCCATGAGTGTGTCTCAATGGAACACTGTTAGCATTTAAAGCAGGGCAATTCTTGGGATACTAGGATATGTAGCATACCAGGTCCTAGCCCTCTAAATGCCAATAGCACCCTCCCCACCAATCATTGTGACAATTAAAACACATCCCACGCATTTCCTAATGATTCCTAGGGAGGTGGTATTGAAACTGCTGCCTGCAATGGCAAAGAAGATATTATATCAGTTCTCAGGGACAACAATAGGAGGGTATAAGGGGATATGGGATATTTTCTTTTGGTGTAATGAAACGTTCTAAAATGGAGGTGATGACAGCACAACTCTGATGAAAATGAGAGCCACTGAATGCACACTTTGAATGGACTGTACAAAGCATGGGACCATATAACACAGGGAATCCAGTGGGTAGATGATGGACTGGGGTTAACAGAATAAATATGAGAACTATAAAATATACTAACAGAGGGTGTTAATAATTGGGTGGGTTGGGGGGGGAAATACACCAAATGCAAGATATGGGCTATAGTATTTTGACGATGCTCTTTCATAGTTTGTAACAAATGTTTCACAACAATACAAGGTGAAGGGGGTGGGGTGATGTACGGGAGCCCTGTAAGGTGATATGCCTGCTTGTTTTGTAAGTTCACAACTTTTACTATACACTTATAGTTTATGTATGTTCGTGTATGAGTGATATGCTTCAATAAAATTTTATATAAAAAAAAAATACTGCCCCCTGCCCAAAACTTGGGCAGGCTCAGACTTCTCTCTCAGAGCCTCAGGGAGTAATCATTTTATGGTTCCTTTAGACCATAAACATAGTCTCTATTCAGTAATTAGAATGCCTAGTACAATGTAAAACTCAAAACTCTGATGGCTTTAGGGTTGCAGCTGCGGAAAATCGACAGTCAGGGAAAGGAGTTGTGGTCAACTTCTTCCTTACCCCCAAGTGTCCCCCAGCTTGCTAACTTGAGTGGGAAAGGACAGGGGAGGGGGCTAAAGAAGTATCCAAGCTGCTTGCTGATGGCTTGGTTACAATGAACTCTTCCTTTCATGGATGTTTTTGTGAGTTTTTTGGAGAATCCTATCTCTGGCACCTCTCAGGAGAGTGGGATGCATTCCACTGTCAAGGTCATATCCCTCACCCCTGGATCCCTGGTAGGCGCCCTCACAGGCTCACTTCCCTCCAGGGAAAGGTGGTTTGGAATCACACAATTGCGTCTTCCTCCTACGTATGGTGGTCTAGAGCCTCGCTTTGGAATGTCACATCGATTTCATCTTTTTTTTTTAACAGGAGGTACCAGGGATTGAACCCAGGACCTCGTACATGGGAAGCAGGCACTCAAACCACTGAGCTACATCCGCTCCCCCATCGATTGCATCTTGGTACCTCGTTGAAACTTTCATTTTAACATCCTATCGTGGTCAAGGATTCAGAGAATTAACTTCAAAACAAATAACTAAGAGCTGATTCTTTCATGGCTAAGAATCTCTATAAAATATACTAACAGAGGGTGTTAATAATTGGGTGGGTTGGGGGGGGGAAATACACCAAATGCAAGATATGGGCTATAGTATTTTGACGATGCTCTTTCATAGTTTGTAACAAATGTTACAATGTTTCAATGGTGAGGACTCCAAGCTTCCTCACCATTGAAAGTATACACCACAACTCATTTTTATAAAATCCAATACCTTTTCAGGCTGAATTTTGAAGGTAGTACTTGAAATATCCTTTTGTCTGGAAGGGTGTTTAGGAACTTCCCCTCCCCCCCATTAAAAATCCATCCTTCTCTTTTCTATTAATTTTTTTGTTGTTTTTTTTTTAAATTACTCTAGAGCTTGCACTCATATATATATATATATATATATATATATATAGTTTTTAATTTCTCCCCACCCCCTCGTTGTTTGCACTTGCTGTGTCTGTTTGTCTTCCTCTTTAGGAGGCACCGGGAGCCAAACCCGGGACCTCTGATATGGGAGGGAGGCGCCTAATCACTTGAGCCACCTCCATTCCCTGCTTTGTTGTGTCTCTCATTGTGTTTTCTTCTTGTGTCTCTTGTTGCATTGTCTGGTTGTGCCAGCTTGCCGTGCCTGCCCATGGCGTCAGCTCGCTGTCTTGCTAGTCCTCTTTAGGAGGCACTGGGAACCTCCACTCCCCACTTTGTTGTCTTTCTCTTTATGTTTTTCTTCTTGTGTCTCTTGTTGTATCAGCTTGCCATGCCTGCCCATCGCACCAACTCGCTGTCTTCTTTAGGAGGCACTGGGAACCGAACCAGGGACCTCCCATGTGGTAGGCGGGAGCTCAGTCGCTTGAGCCACATCCGTGTCCCTCTCCTAATTCTTAAGGCTCTTTATCCTGCTGCTTTATATTCCAGTCCCTTCATACTTGGGGTTTGGAGACCCACAGATAATGTCTCGTCTTTGCTTTTTTGGTTTTTTGTTTTGTTTCTTTGTGTTTTTTCCAAGGTACCAGAGCCAGGGATTGAAACAGGGACCTGGTATGTGGGAAGCCAACACTCTACCACTGAGCCACATCGGCTTCCCTGAATTGGTTTTTTCGTTTGTTTGCTTGTTGTTTTTTGTTTGTTTTTAAGGAGGCACCGGAAACCGAACCTGGGACCTCCCATGTGGGAAGCAGGCGCTCAACTGCTTGAGCCACATCTTCTCCCCTATGTTCTCTTTTGACTTTAGGAATATCTGTAACACAGAGGATGGACTCATGGACTGGCTCAAATATAATGAAAATATAATGACCTATTTCACAATAACAGCTACCACATGCAGCAATTTACAGCTTACAGAGTGTCTGCACATATATTCTCTCATCTGACCCTTATGTCAGTGGAGGCAAGTCCTGTTTTGCAGAAGAAGTAAAGCTCAGGTGGAAAAGAAGGGGAACTAATATTTAGTGAATGCTACTCTATGCTGGGTGGATTTTTGTATATTAATTATTTCATTTAATGCTCATAGTGAATATATAAAGAGGTGTTGTTATCACCCCTAGGAAACTAAGGCTCAGAAAGTTGAGTAATTTGCCCAAAGTCACACAGCCAGTAAGAATAGACTCAAGATGCATGCTTGTTTTTTGCTCTGCCATAAATTTAGTCTTCTCTCTTAAACTGGAACTTATAAGACCGAGTTTAATAATGAATTTGTGAAACTGATACTCATCTTATACAGGGAAAAAGGTTTGGGGGTGTTTTTGCCGATCTGTTTCATTGAATTTTAATGTCAGCATAAAGCCAGATGGCCTAAAAAAGAATGCTTTTATGGTTCCCAATTTTGGCATTTAAGGGTGAGTGAAAAGGAACATGAATTTGAGGAAATAGTAGTGCAAGTCATCACCTGTCTATAAAATGAGTACTTTGGGACCAATCAAGCCAAGGTAAACACTGAATCATTTCAAGTGAGACAAGCACCATCTCGTTTCTATATTGCTCATTAGGAGCCCAGAGCACAAAGCTCAGGGGACTGGTGATATAAGGTTAAATTCTGGAGAACTCCTTTAAACAGTTCCAGAGACCTCCCTTTGCTTTGTCAACAGCACATTATACATTTTCCTTAGCCCAAGAGGCCCCTTCTTTTGTTGACCTCCTGTCAGGCAGGGTCTTCTACCCCTGATTTCTCTCCTTACCTTTGATTTTAGGAAAGCCCTGTTAGCTCCTTTTGTTGCAGAGTTATGTTCTGCCCTAAGTCCTCAGGCTTTCCTGGGCCCTTTCTTCTCTGAAGTTTTATAGCACCTGTTGATTCTTCCATGCAGTGCAGCACTTCATGCTGTGTTGTAAGGAGTAAGGATCTTTATCTAGGTAGTCAGGTGCTGCAAGGATGAGTGACACCAGAGATGTAGGAAAGAAAAGTTTATTATCCCTCGCAGGTCCCAAAACAGAGAGGAGCCATATGCCTTTCAGGGCCACCTGGGGACAAACATCGGGAGTGTCACTCAACCAAGCAGACCGGGAGCAAAAGGTTAGAGTGGACCTGGAGACCATGCCATTATAATGTTACCTCGATGAGGCCATCGCAGTTGGTCAGAAAAGAGTGGGAACTGGGTCATTTGTATTTAGCTTTCACAGAGGTGTGAGCCCAGGTAGGACATGCGTAGGAGAAAAAGAAGCTGTTGATCTTGTGTAAGCAGGTGTCAAGGACGGTCACTGAGGGACCTAACCACAGGCTCTGAGGTGTTGGGGCAGCATGACAGTATGAAAATCCCCTATTTTATTTTACTTCACCACAGTAATGTTCCATATTTTTTTGTTGCGTTTGTGTACATTTAAGCATTGTTACTATCAAGGCTTTATACATCATTGAGTTATGGCAAAGAACTGTGTAATGCAAATTCAGAAGATGATATTTTACTGGATGCAGGAGATTCTTAAGAAAAAAAAAGAGCAAAAATATTCAGCTGTGGTGAGCGGCACCCAAAGTGGGCGGCAAGGAGAGCTAGCACTGTGCGGAGGACCCTATCTAAGAGGCAGAGGTGGTTATTCTAAACAGATAAGGGGAGAGAATTCTTTAAAGTTACACGGAAGTCTCAAATCTGAACAATTCCCAGAAAGAAACCTTTCTTCTCTGTTTTCTGTAACCTCATTTCAAAGCAATTTTATGGAGTCAATAATTCTACAGCTGGTCAGTATGATCATAATGGACTTCTTGCCTTTCAGAACAATCAAAGATAGAGTAAAGCTCCCTGGGATCATGGTGAGAACTTAGTCCACAGCGCTTACCATCAAAGTGGACAGAGCTCCGAGAGCAGGCTGGCAGGAAGCAGGTCTGTGCTGTCCAGGGATGACAGCCTGGTGAGGCTCTTTCAGGTGGTGAGGGAAAAAAGGCTCAGGTGTTCTGGCTTCAATGATGGGGCTTTATTAACACAGAAAAGTAAAAACTCCAAGTCCGGTATGTAGCTAACACCTCAGGCTTCGAAGTCAAATGGATCAATTCAAATACTGATTTTCCCATTCCCAAGATATATGAAAATTATTTAACCTCCCTCAGATTTCATGTTGTCATCTTTAAAATGGAAATAATATCTAATTTATAAAATTGCTTGAGGTGAAATGAAATAATGATGTAAGGCTGGTAAAGTACTTAATACAGTGGCCAATACTCCAAAAAATCTTAGTTCTTTCATCAAAAAACACCATTTAAAAAAACACACCATTAAGAAAATGAATAGGCAAGCCACAGACTAGAAAAAATATTTACAACATATTTATTTATCTGAAAAAGGATCCATATCCAGAATATATAAAGAACTGTTAAAAAAATAACAATAAAATGATGAATCACCTGATTGTTTAAAAATGGGCAAAAATTTGAACTGCAGATGCTAAACTGTTATGCAATTTCATGTACCACAAGTGTTTGGATTCCAGATTTGTTTTTGACAGACTTCTTCCCATGCCTCATATCTCTAATTGAAAACAAGACAGAGTAACAACACAACAATATGGCTGGAGACTATATTGGTTGGAGACCATATGAGATGTGCTGGTTATGATGATAGGGACCTTTCCACCTACTAACAGTTTTGACCACAGAGCTATGTCCATTGAAGCCCGCGCTCTTTCAGTTCAATTTACTTAGAGAGACATATGTCTGAGGTTATGAAGTATAATTTGAATGAACTGATTAAAGATGGTCTGTGTGCCTTAGGAGAGACACTTCCTGCAAAGCAGGACTTAACTACAAAGAATGTTTCCATTAGAATTGATAGTAAAGACTTGGAGTTCATGATCTATGATGATGTGTCTCCATTCCTGGAATGTCTTGAAGAAAGACCACAGAGAAAGGAACTACCCACTCAACCTTCTGATGAAGCTGCAGAAAAAAACTGATGAACCAATGGAATGTTGTGATAACCAGTCTGTATGTGTATTATAAAATATGTAACAATGCAGGAACATGTACCTGAAGGACAATGCTCTATACTTTGAACCAAAAGATACAGAGTGGTAGGATGGTATGTTTTAGAAATCAGTCCAGATATGAGTTTTTTCCAAGTAACCTAGCTGAAACCATATAATGGGGTCCTTTTTTAAAAAAGAGTCTATATAATCATTTTCTAGAAAGTATAGCGTATCTTTACTACTGTTTTAAGATGAAGAACCTAGTGTCTTTGTGGTATTAAAGACAACGGAGAAATAAAATTTTTACCTGCAGAAAAAAACAAAAATTTAGACAGATACCTCATAAAAGAAAATATACAAATAAGCATACGAAAAGTTGCTCAACATCATTAGTCATAAGGGAAATACATAGTAAAGCAACAATGAGATTCCATTACACATCTTTCTTAGTTTTCTAGGGCTACTTATGAGCAATACCACACAATGGGTTGGCTTAAACCAAAAGAATCTATTGGCTCATGGTTTGGAGGCCAGAAGTCCAAATCAAGATGTCAGCAAGGCCATGCTTTCTCCCAGAGTTGGTAGCGTTCTGGTGATGGCAGGCCTCTGTCACATGGCCATCTTTCTCTCCTTCTGCCTTCCTCTGACTTCAGACTTCTTCCTGTGGTTTTCTCTCACTGCATCCAAATTTCCTCTCTTTCTAAGGTGTTACAGATTAAAACCCACTGTGGGGGGCAGATGTGGCTCAAATAGTTGGGCGTCCGTCTCCCATATGGAGGGACCTGGGTTCGATCCCTGGGACCTCCAGGTGAAAAAAAAAAAAAAAACCAAAAAAACACACTGTGTT
>JAQZBX010100254.1:0-11389 GCA_029593785.1 Cabassous unicinctus | reverse complement strand
CGCTGCGCGGGCCAGCCTGCTCTCACAAGGAGGCCCCGGGAAGCGAACCCGGGGCCTCCCGCATGGTAAACGGGGGCTCTATCCATTGAGCCACACCCGCTTCCCAGTACTCTCTTACACTCCCTCAGCAGTGTATAAGAGTTCCCACTGTTCCATGTCCATGACAACTCTAGGCTTATCAGACTTTTACAATTTTTGCCAACCTGCAGGGTGTATAATAGATTATTTAATTTTAATATGTAGTTTCCTGGTTACTAATGATGTTGGGCATATTATGGTATGTTTATTGGCTATTTAGATATCCTTCTTCATGAAGCGCCTATTCAAGTCTTTTTGTGCATTTTTCCACTGCAAAGTCTGTCTTTTTAAAAATGTGATTTGCGTGAAGTTTTAAAGTTTTTTAAATTGTGGCAACATATACAACACAAAATTTCCCATTTAAGTTTCATGGGTACAATTCAATGATATTAATTATATTCACAATATGGTGCTACCATCACCACCACCTATTACCAAAACTTTTTCATCTACCAAACAGAAAACTTTGTACCCATTGAGCAATAACTCCCTGTAGCAGTTTGATAGTTTCTGAATTCCAAAAATAGATATTGGATTATGTTTGTAAACTGGTCTGTTTCTCTGGGAGTATTAGATTGTATTAGATTCAGAGGTTTCACTTTCACTTGATTAAATTAAGATTGGGGCTTTTGATTCGGCCATGTCAGTAGGATGTTGTGTCTCCGCCACCTTGGTGGGCGGACACTCACAGAGAAAATGGCACGGCATAGGAGAGAGTTGGGAGTTTTGATGCTGGAGCCCCGGGAAGTAAATACACAGAGAAACAGATATGTGAGGAAAGAGAGAAGGCTCCATTAGACATGGCAGAGGCCCTGGGAAGAGAATGAGCCTGATAGCCTACAACTGATCTTGTATAGAGAGCAGAGCAGCTGAGGCCAGAGAGAAATGAGCCCTGGGTGAGAGACGAGACTTATCCCAGCCTACAGCTGAAATTGGAAGAAGCTGGGACCATGGAGCCTTAAGAGGAAGAGGAAGGCTGAACCCTTGCAGACATGGCCTGCCATCTTGCTCAACATGTGGCAAATGACTCTGGGTGAGAAAGTACCTCTTATGGTACCTTGAGTTGGACTCTTTAGGGCCTGGTAGCTCTAAGCTTCTACCCCAAATAAATACCCTTTATAAAATCCAACAGATGTCAAGTACTTTGCATCAGCACCCCTTTGGCTGACTAATACACTCCCTATTTTGATCCTCCAGGCCCTGGTAACTGATAATCTACTTTCTTTCATATAAGTGGAATCATACATTATTTGGCCTTTTGTGTCTGGCTTATTTCACTTAGCATCATGTTTTCAAGGTTCAGCCATGTTGCAGCATGTATCAGAACTACATTCCCTTTTAGGCTAAATAACATTCCATTTATATATATACTGCCTTTTAATATATATCCATTTATCTGTTGATGGATACTTTGGTTGCTTCCATCTTTTGGCTACTGTGAATAATGCTGCTGTGAACATTGGCATACAAATAACTGTTCAAATCCCTGTTTTCAGTTCTTTTGGTTATATACCTAAAAGTAGAATTGTCAGGTCATATGGCAATTCTATGTTGAACTTTTTGAGGAGCCATCAATATGGTGGCGACATCATTTTACATTCCCACCAACAATGCACCAGAGTTCCAATTTCTCTGCATCCTCACCAACACTCATTGTTTTCTGCTTTTTAAATAATGGCCATTGTGACTGTTTGAAATTCTTTTATGAATCCCAAAAAGAAAAAGATGATTTTTTTTAACTAATTCATTCATGTGGATGTGGGGCCTTTTTGATTGGACTATGTCGGTAAGGCCTGACACAATTTGAGGTTCCACCCTCTTGCTGGGCCTTATATAAATGGAGACACAAAGGAAGGGACACACAAGGAAAGAGGGGACTCTGCCATTTTGACCCAGCCATGTGAGAGAGAGGACCTCCAGGTTCGCCTACAGCTGCAGAAAGACAGAGAAGCCCTGAAAGGCTGAGAGAGATCCTGGAGTCTGGAATCAACAGAGCACAGAGGCACAGAAAGAGGTCCCTGAGAGGCTGGGCCCAAGGAGCAGCTCAAGGCTGAGGAGACCAGCCCTGCCATGTGCCTGATCGCCATGTGGCAGGACACCAGGATCACCAGTAGCTGACTCTGGTAAGAAAGCATCTCTGATGGTGTTTGATTTGGACATTTCATGGCCTCAGAACTGTAAGCTTTTACCCCAAATAAAATCCCCATTATAAAAGCCAATCCATTTCTACAACTTTGCATCAGCAGCTCTTTTGCACTACAATAGCCATCCTTGTGGTGTGAAAAGGTATATCTCATTGTGATTTTGATTTGCATTTCCATTATAGCTAATGAGGTTAAACATATTTTCATATGTTTATTGGCCTTTTGTGTATCCTCTTTAGAAAAAAATCTGCTCAAGTCCTTTGCCCATTTTTTAGTTGGGTTGTCTTCTTGTTGTATCGTAAAAGTTCTTTATATATTCCTTCATAAAGGATTTACATTTGTTTCTGCCAAGTACCTGAGTGGTGCCTCTATCATTCCAGTACCACCTTACATCAATCCACTGCTTGCGGTTACCTGGACCATCCACCAATGTGACCCTAGACTGCAAATCCACCTAAGAACTAGGTTGTAATAATTTCTCAGGGACAAATTGCTTTTCTTCCATGATATGGTCAGCATGACAGCAACCTTCCCTGAGGTCCTCTGGGTTATGATGAGTTGGTATGATGTACATGTAGATGTACTTGCTGATTCTCTTCAAGAAAATTGTTGCCTCAGCTGTTGGAAGTGCTATGGCAAAGGGTTTTCAGCTGTCAGCCCTTCAGGGTTGTCTCAGCTGCCTAGCCCAAGGTCAGGTCCTTTTCTGGGGTGGCTCATATCCAGTGACTGAAAGACGCAGAGGTGTAAAGGCCCAATCATTTCAGCCCAATGAGGACAATTGGACAGGCCATTACAATTCCATAGACACTCAAGGCTGTCATGACTATATTGCAGCTTGACTTCTCCCTCTGCTTAATCTTGCTTCCTCCCTCCCTTATACCAGTGTTGATCCCAAGGACACTCCCTAGTAAACACCCTAAACACTAAACTCTATTCTCAGAGTCTAGGTCACAAAATGTCTGACTTGTGACTGTCAGATTTATTTCTGGGTCACAATTATCCCAAAGGCATAGCCCTCAAGGGCCCAGATTAACGTGGGGGAGAGTCTCCTATTATGCTCTCCATTGCAGAGTCCTGGGCCTTGCAGGTCCACCAAAACGGAAGCCCAGTTTTCCTGTTTAGTAAATTACCCATGGGGAAAAGTGGCTTTGGTGCTCTAGTTACCTCCTTGGGTCACCAGTTTCTCTAAGATTTTGGCTTGGTGGTTCTTTCTTTTCTCATATTAGTTCTTTTATGCTCTTAAGGGATGGAAACTGTATCCCTTATTTTTGGTTATTTTCAACAGGAGAGAGGAGCTGAATAATCTAGATACCATTATTGGAAACGGAAGACCATGAAACATTCCTTGTATAAACCCCTGAAAAAGCATTCCCAGTTCATCCCTCTCAGTATAGCCTTGGCTAGGGCACTTACCTGCCAGAAAGCCAAGAGGTCCTATTCGTTCATTTGTTCATTCATTCATTCATTCACTGCACAAATACCTATTGGGTGCCTACATTTTACCAGTCACAAATCCAGGCACTAGGGCTACAGAGTGGTGAGCAAAATGGACAAGGTCCTACTTTCATAATTCACTGTCATCAGAGAGCAAAGCCTCTTCCCCACCACTTTGCTTTCTATGAGGAGAGATTTTCTCAAAACCTTCTAAACTCTTGGCCCAAAGCTTACTCTCCCTACAGGAGTGAATACCTGGTTGGTGAGCCATAGCCATTTGTCCACTTTTGTCACTAGGGTCTAATTAATTTTTCAAAACGCCAAAACGGGTGTGTGTGTGTGTGTGTGTGAAATTTCAATTCCTCCTTCTTCCCTTCCCACTCTAGAACAGTGAAAGGCAGCTAAATGGTTAAGTATGTCTCGTCTGCCAACTCAAACCTTTTCTTAAATGGATTGTTCCAAGGTGCAGACTAGGAGGCAAGAAGTCAGTCAGTCCACTTGGCTCTCACATTAAGCTATATTATCTAAATTTGCCTTCATTAGCTATGAAAAATTATTCTGGTGTTTTTATGGTGACTCCCTTGTTTTATTTTTCAGTTGGTTCAGAAATTAAGCAGGGAAGAAGGGGCGCCACTTACTGGGCTTCTTCAATTTAAAGACAGTTTAGTAAATAATAAATTATTTAATAAACAAATCAATAAATGAGAGCCTTAAGTGACAAACCCAGCTGCTCCACAAAAACGCAGGTTCTGATTTTAAGAAGAGACCAGAAATTTCCTGCCATACAATGGCCCCATTAACCCCAACCCAGACCTCTAAGACATTTTGTATAAGTGATTCTTGCATAAGATTAGAACTGAAAACTCCTCAGTATCTTTACTGAGAAAATTTACAGAGGAATTTTATCAGTTCATTCACTGTTTGTAAATTCTGCAATCTGAACTGGTGAGAGAGGTCAGATGAACAGAAAAATACAATCCAGAAAAGGTATGAGAATTCTAAATTAAGAAATAACTATCCTTGGATTTCCAACATTTCATTAATTATATCTTTAGAGATTTTTAACTGTTTGAGATCATATGCATCCACATTTCCTTCAATTATAAAAAGCTATACAATGTTTGTGATCCATTCTGTGCCTTTCAGGAAAGAATACTGGTTGTAAGCTCAACCAGGTCAGTGTGCTTTCAAACCAAGAGAAGCTGTGTGGGAAGAAATCTAGAAGAGGTCATCAGTCCAACCTCTCACCTAATCTCCCTTAATTTTCAGCACTTAAGTCCCACAAAACACCCATAATCATTCACCAATATATAAGGAATCAGATAGACCCTTTTACATCTATTTTTCCAATCAGAATTTGTGAATTGTGATCTCATTGCTTTGCTAAAGAAAACCACTCACTTTCAATAAATTCTGGTCAAGCCAACATCCTTTATTAAATTTTAGGCAGCCTTAACCCCAATACCTCATTTTGGGTCATTCCAAATTAACAACAAAAATCACTGGTAGGTGACACTTCTCACCATGTCATTGGGGTTATCCCAATTGGGGCAAAGACACCCCAACTTAGATCCAACCTATAACTCCCATTCCTGTTATATGCTGTTAAACCAAGCTGTGACATTTAGAATCAGGACACTGGCGATGAAAAGTAACTTAATTAAGGCCTTTGCTAGAGTGTTCATAGAATATTATTATGTCAGTACCACTTAGTACTAATGGAGTTTTAAAACAGCTCCATTCAAGGAAGAACTAGGACCCCACAGAGCTCTGTGGGGCCTATTTTTCTTGCTATCTGGGCTGAAATCTTCTGCAGTGATTATGTGCATTCTGGGGAATTCTTCAAATTGTAGAAATATGAGACAAATGAAAACTTGGGGCTGCATTAACCCAACTGTGGGAGTGCTAAGGGAGCTAGACCACCTGATAGAAGGTACCTAGACCAGCATGGGAAAGACGAGGACACAGAAGGCTACGAGAATAAAATATGACATAGGTAAAAAGCACCACATGATCAGTGAAGTTCTAAAGTATTATCTGATTTATGATCAAAATTTGTAATCATAAATCTAGGTATTTATATCTACATAATTTCCTAATTCTTTAATGTACTTTAATTTTATCACCTCAGCTACAACGTGAACTATATTATGGAAGGGACCATGGCCTGTGTTTCTTTCGTATTCCACATGGTATCTACCATAGTCATAGGTGTATTGTAAATGCTCAAAATGCACACTGAAATGTGCCAGTTGTTTTTATTTGAAAATGAAGGTCAACCTTGCCTGTCAGCTATGGCAAAGCATCAAAGCAGAGAGCATTTGGGAAAGATAAAGCTCACCTTTAGCCTCAAAAATGGATATGAACCGGACTCCCAATGCCATGGCAACATTTGAGAAGAGACAAGAGGCTCTCTTTTGGCTTTGACTTCTCCAGGTATAGCTGAATGCGATGTACAGATATGGGAGGAAAGTAAAGAAGAAGATCACACCTCCTGCAGCAGTTGCAACATGGGCTACAAATTCAGAAGGAAGAAATGAAACAAGTTTCAAAAATAATGTATGAAGAACTACAACATAAACCTCTTTCCCCCTGCCCTGGGGTAAGGAAAGTATCTATGCACTTATCACAGCATTTCAGAAGAGACATGATCTTTAAAAGAAATTCTGATAGGAACTTTCCATATTAGACAGGAACAATAGGTTACTTCGTTTGGCCTGGTGACCCCCCACTTCAAAGGGCCTGAAGTTTTTGAGCAAGGAGGTCAGAGAAATGATCTGGAAGCAGCAATCAGAAGCAATGAGTACACCTTCCTACCTTTAGGGCTACAGGGGTACAGGAGTGGGTACCCTTGCAAGCTTTAGTGGTCAATGAGGTAATTCTTGGTATCATTATAAATTATGGATTTTTACAAATTAATATTTTATGTTTCAAATCATTGCAGTCATTATTCTTTTTGATGCTCAAAATGCCCTATTTTAGAAAACTAGGAGCAACTTCAAGTTGACTCTTTTATCCTTTAGACATTATCCCATTAGTCTTTGAGAGCTTTCTTGCTGTGGTACAAAGTGTCTGATTCTCATAGAGTGTTTCCTACTCTAGATATCAAATCAGCTCAACTCAGATTGCGGGACTTATAAACAATGAATGAACTGAAAAACTGTAGTATTCCTTTATAGGATGACTACCACAGTTTGTTTATTCATTTTGTTATTATGAACACCTGGACTGTTTCCAGTATTTGGCTAGTATGACTTCCGGGAAGATGGCAGACTAGTAAGACACAGGAATCTCCTCTCCAGAAAAAAACCTAGAGGACAGGCTGAAACAGCCCCGAAAAAGATCTTCTAGGGTTTAGGAAAGCAGGTGAAGGCTGCACACCACCCAGAGGAGAGAGGGACAAAAGAGGGAAATCACGACGACAGAGCCGTGAGTTGGAACCAGAGGCTGCTGCTGCTGGCACCCTCCCCCACACTGAAGACACATTAGAATTCTCAGGCCTCTGGGCCTGCGACTACAGACAAAGGGGCCTCCAGGGATCTACCACCCCAGGAAAGGGGAGAGAGAGGGACACAGCCTAAGGCTGACTCAGCTTCTGACCCACAAATTTGGTCTGCTGTGCCCCACGAGCCCTTCCAGGCCAGGTGAAACCACACACTGGTTTGCCCTGGGAGCCAGCGAAGGACTGGAGAAATCCGACCCTCGCAATCTCCCTCTCTTCTAGCATGGACTAATTGTTGAGGACTCCACAGGAAAGGGGAAAGAGAGGGACACAGCCAAAGGCTGACTCAGCTTTTAATTCACAAATTTAGTCTGTTGTGTCCCAAGAGCCCTTCCAGGCCGGGTGGGGCTGCGCCATTGTTTGCCTTGGAGCCTGCAAGGGGCTAAAGATATACAACCCTCCCAATCTCCTCCTCTACTAACAGGGACTGATTGTTGAGGACTCAGAGGGGAGAGGAAATATTTCCTAGCTGGGAAAAGGGAGGGGGCTGCCAGAGAAGGCTGGAGAAGGGTCTCAGAAAGTTTGAATTACAAGGCTCCTAGCCTCCAAACAGGAAGCTCTATCACATTGATCTGGTCTGTGTTGCAACAAATACACTCTGACCAGGCATTGAATTGAGAGCTGCCAAAGAGCACCATCTCCTGGCAGACCAAGGAAGTGCAGACAAGAAAATTAAAAATAAGTAGGAGAGGCTTTTCCTGGCCTCTATAGCCTCCCTGCCCAAGGCCCTAGGAAACGACTCTACAACCAATTACTGGGTCCAGTGCCCAGTTTTGAGCAACTAGCAGTACAATCCTAACAATTAAGGTCAAGCCAAAAATCAAAGAGCTGTGGTAACACACAGCCTCCTGCCACCAAATCCCTATAAAAGAGAAAGAGATTGCGCATCTGAGTAAACTACATCCTAACCAGATGCCTAAACACCAGCAAAAAATTACAAGCCATACTAAGAAAATAGAAGACATGGCTCAAGAAAAGGAATATATCAAAGTCCCAGAAGAGATGCAGAATTTGAGAGAACAAATCAGCGAGATGAGCACAAATTTCTAAAATCAAATTAATGAGATGAAAGACAATATAGTTAAAGAGATAAATGACATCAAGAAGACATTGAGCGAATGCAGAGAAGAATTTGAAATCCTGAACAGAAAAGTAACAGAGCTCATGAGAATGAAAGACACAATAGGTGAGATCAAACACACATTTGAGGCATACAACAGCAGACTCGAAATGATAGAAGAAAGAATAAGTGATACCGAAGATAGAACAGCTAAAATTGAAGAGAGAAAAGAACAGAGAGAGAAAAGAATGGAAAAAATTGAGCAGGGCCTCAGAGAGTTGAATGACAACACAAAACGCAACAACATACGTGTCATGGGAGCTCCAAAAAAGAGAAGGGAAAAGGGGCAGATAGAGTATTTGAGGAAATAATAGCCGAAAATCTCCCAACTCTCACGAAAGAAATGAACTTACATGTCCAAGAAGCACACTGTACCCCAATGAGAATAAATCCAAATAGACCTACACCAAGACACATACTACACAGAATGTCAAATGTCAAAGATAAAGAGAAAATTCTCAGAGCAGGAAGAGAGAAGAAAACCATCACGTACAAGCGACGTCCGGTAAGACTTAGCAGAGATTTCTCTTCAGAAACCATGGAGGCGAGAAGACAGTGGTATGATACAATCAGGAAGCTGAAAGAGAAAAACTGCCAGCTGAGAATTCTTTATGCAGCAAAACTGTCCTTCAAATATGAAGGTGAGTATAAAATATTCACAAACAAACAGAAACTAAGAGAGTCTGCAAACAAAAGAATCCAGTATTTGGCTATTATGAATGTAAGTGCTTTGAGCTTTCTAGTATAGGTTATTATGGAAATACGTTTTCATTTCTCTTCAATAAATATCTAGGAGTAGAATTGCTGGGTCATAGGGAAAGTGAATATTTAAGAAATTACTACGTTCAAACCTTTCAAATCATGAGAGAATTCATACTGGAGAGAAACCTTTTGGTAAAGCTTTTACCAAAACTTCATACCTTTGGGATCACAAAAGAATTCATACTGGAGAGAAACCATATAAATGTGTTGAATGTGGCAAGGCTTTTATGTGAAGTTCTGGCCTCAAGTGCCACCAAAGAGTTCACACTGGAGAGAAACCTTACAAATGCAACATCTGTGGCAAATCCTTTCATTATTCCTCAAACCTCTCTCAGTATCAGAATACACATTGCGGAGAGAAACCACACATGTGTAATGTGTGTGGCAAGACTTTTACCCATAGTTCAAGGCTTGTGAAACATCAGAAAATTCATTTTGGAGAGAAACCTTACAAATGTAATGAATGTGGCAAAGCCTACACCCAATTTGCTAACCTGAATATACATCACAAAATACATACTGAAAAAGAAAGATTGTGAATCTAAAATACATAACAATGTTTTTCTCAAAAACTCTAGACTTTGGGATCATTATAGAATCCATAGTAGAGAGAAACTACAAATATAATGAATATTACCTGGAAGAACAAGGGTACGGGATCTTACAATGCCATATTGTGTGAATGTGAATAATGAAATAAGATCATCAGAAGTGGCAGAATATATGTGCAACTACGGTGTAAGTTATAATTAATGTGTTCAGGGTCCTCTTCCATAGATTTGGGGTGCCACAGAGGGCCACTGCATTATCAGAAAGGACCTCTCCCAGCTGACAAAAAATAAGCAGGCCAGGACATTACAAGCCTGAGACAAATATTTGTCTGTTTTGTTTTTCTGTTGTTGTTATTATATTATTGATGTAATGGAATGCTTTAATAATGATTGAAGTGATTAATGCACAACTATATGATTATAGCAAAAAGCATTCATTGTATACTTTGGGTGAATTTTATGCTTTATTAATATGTATCAATAAAATTTGTGTTAAAAAAAAATTACTAAACAGTTTTCCAAAAGAGTTGTAATTTTACACTCACACCAGCAATCTATGAGAGTTCCATTTGCTCTATATTCCTAACATTAGTTGTTATCAGACTTTTTAATTATAACCATGCTAGTGGGTTTTTAAAAGGTATCTTGTGGTTTTAATTTGTATTTCCCTGATGACTAATGATGTTGAACACCTTTTTCAGGATAATTGTTGATTTGTACATCTTCCTTTTAGAAGGGTCTACCCAAGTCTTTTCCCTAATTTTTATTGGTTTGTTTGACTTTTTGCTATTTACTTGTCAGAGTTCATTATAAATTCTGGCAGCAAAATCTTTGTCAGATAAATGGATTGCAACTATTTTCTCACTGTATATGGCTTGCATTTTTATTTTCTTAATGGTATTTGATAAATATTAGGGTTTTTTGAGAATATGCTTTTAATTTTTATAGAGTCCAATTTATTAATTTTACCTTTTATGGAGGAAGCCTTTTCTGTCCTATTGAAGAAATCTTTCCCTGCTCCGAGGGCATAAAGATATTCTTTCATTTTTTGAAAGATGTGATAAGAGTTTAGCTTTTACATTTAGGTCTTCGATCAACCTTGAATGGATTTTTTAATGGTGTAAAGTACAGTCTGAGATTCATTTTTCCCACGTTTATCCAGCTGTTCCAGCACTACTGGTTGAAAATCCTTTCCTGTATTCATTGAGTAACCTTGGTGTTTTCTTGAATATCAATTGAACACAAAAGTGCAGGTCTATTTCTGGACTCTCACTTTTGTTCATTCTAAATGTTTGCTTATCCTTATGCCAATATCACATTTTAAAAAATATTCTTCTCAGGGTTTACATCAGGTAGGAAAAGACAAAAAGAAAATAACAAAAATGGGACAAATAGAAAAAAATAGCAAAATGATTGACTTAAACTCAGATAGATAAAAAATTACATTAATTATAAGTGGACTAAATACATCAACTGAAAAGCAAAGTTTATCTGACTGGATAAAAAAAGAAGACCCAATTTTAGAGATGCACTGTAAATATAAAGATATAAGTTGAAAGTAAAAACATGAAAAAAGACATACTACACTGTATTAGTCAGCCAAAGGGGTGCTAATAAGAAATACCAAAAATGGGTTGGTCTTTATAAAGGGTATTTATTTGGGGTAGAAGTCCACAGTTACCAGGCCATAAAGCGTTAAGTTTCTTCTCACCAAAGTTCATTGCCATGTGTTGGAGCAAGACAGCTGCTGACGTTTGCCAGGGTTCAGGCTTCTTGTGTTCCTCTCTTCCCAGGGCTG
>JAQZBX010100253.1:0-11395 GCA_029593785.1 Cabassous unicinctus | reverse complement strand
GTGCAAGAGGAGACTAGAGGGGGAACCACGCCCAGGCCAGAATGCGTAGGGTCTTCTGGAATAATTTAAGAACTTTACCCTAAGTCTAACAGGGAGACCATTGCAGACTTTTGAGCCTGACTTATAAAAGAATTATTCTGACCACTGTATTTAAAACTGACTTCAGGGGAGCAAGGATAGAAGCAAGGCCACCAATTAGGAGGCTAATGCAATAATCCAGGTGAGAGATAATGATATCTTGAATCAAAGTGGTTTCAATAGAGGTTATGAGAAGTGGCTAGATTATATATATATATATATATTTATATATTTGAAGGAAGGTCCAACACTATTTCTTTTCCCTTTTTAAAAAATTTGTGTTTTCAGGGAAGTAGATGTGACTCAAGCAGTTGTGTGCCCATCTACCACATGGGAGGTCCCGGGTTCGGTTCCTGGTGCCTCCTAAAGAAGACAACCAAGACATCAAACTGACATGACTGGTACGACAAGCTGACGCAACAAGATGATACAACAAAGAGACACAATGAGGAAAAACACAATAAGAGACACAACAAGCAAGGAGCAGAGGTGGCTGAAGCAATTGGGCGTCTTCCTCCCACATGGGAGGTCCTGAGTTCAGTTCCTGGAGCCTCCTAAAACAAAAGAAGACGACGACAAGCACACAAGAAGTAGACAGCGAGTGCAAACAATGAGGGAGGGGGGAGGGGAATAAAGAAATAAAATAAATCTTTTAAAGAAATTTTTGTTTTCAAATAATTTTAGACTTAAGGTAAGGTTGCAAAAATAATATAAAAAGTTCCCATATATCTTTCACCCTGCTTCCCCCAAAGCCAACAACTTCCATAAAATGTGCAATGTTAAAACCCAGGAAGTTAATACGGATATGATACCATCAGCTAAACTGTAGACCTTATTCCAATCTCTCCAGTTTTCCTCCAATGTCCTTTCTATTCCAGAATCCATTCCAGGAGTCTACACTGTATTTAGTTGTCACGTCTCCTTAGTTCCTTCCAATATATGGCAGACAGTTCCTTGGTAATTCCTTATGTTTCATGACCTTGACACTTTTGATGAGTAATAGTCAGTTATTTTGTAGAATGTCTCACAATTTGAGTTTGTCTGGTGTTTTCCCATGATTAGATTGAGCTTTTGGCAAGGATACGGTGTGTGTCCTTCTCAATGCATCATATCAGATGATGTTGATGTGACATTACTGGTGGTGTTACTCTCCGGTGAGACCTCTTCACAGAGCAGAATACGAGGAATAAGAGAACAAGAAGAGTCAAAGGTAACTAACTCCAAGGTTTATGTCCTGAGAAACCGGAAGAAAAGAGTTATAGAATGGGATAGGTGGAGCAGGTTTAGGGAAATATCAGTGCTCAGTTTGAACCTATTAAGTATGAGGAATCTACCCAAATGGAGGCTTCAAGTAGGCACTTGGATCTCTAAGTTTGGAGCTTGGGAGAGAGATCCAACTAAAGAAATAGATTTAGGAATTCTCCACACATAGATGTTTTTTATAGCTGTAAGACTGAATGAGTTCAACAAGACAGGAAGTAAGGATAGAGAAGTGTAGAATAAGGACTGAGCTCTGGAGCATAACAACATCAGAAATTTGGTAAGCAGAGAAGAAACTTGCAAAAGAGATTAAGAAATAGCAACCAGTAAGGTAGGAGGAAAATGCTCTTAAATGATTCTTTATCCTCTCCTCTCCTTCTTTACTCTGATGGCTCTATCTAGGTCAGTTTCCTTAAAATATTGTCTACCTCTTTGGGACTACTGAGACTACTCAGAGACTCAGTGGATCCATATAGGAAATGGGATTATTAATAGTTTCTTATTTACACTTTATTATGAGAACTAGGTGAGACAATGCCTGCAAGTTATTTTGCACATTTTCTGGCACATGGTAATGTCAGCTATTATTGTCATTATTATTTTTATCTGTCTCCTTCAGTAGACTGGGAACATCTTGATAGCTAAGACAGTTTTGTTTTCTTTGTTCCCAATACCTAGTTCTGTATTAGTACATAATTAATTTTCAACAAATGATTCATAGAATGAATGAGAAAGGAAAAAATAAAAAATGTTAAGGAAACTGCTTAATCCAAAAGATTGAACTCTTATGAAATTTCAAACACAATGACGTTTAGGATAAGAGATTTTGCCAGAGGGTACTCACTGATGCTTCTCAAGGTATATCACTTAGTCACCATCTTGATGTCAATATTCACAGTCTGTGTCTTGAGGGGGAAAGAGCTTCAGCAGAATGTCCCACACTTCCTCTTGCTGCATTTATCTTCTTGGGATTCATGAGCCAACTGAACCTCTCCTAGTAATGACAACTCCCTCAAGGATGGCACTCAACTTCTGACACCCGGAATGGAAGAACTGTACTTTATATTTTATCCTCTACCCCACATAGGTGACCTTGGGCCTTCTGAGCCTGACTTATAAAAGAATTATTCTGGTTACTGTGTTTAAAACTGACTTTATGGGAGCAAGGATTAAAATTAATCCCTTTTTACTTCCGTGATTGTATTTGTAAAAATAGAGATGATGCTTTGTCTAGTAGAACGCAATGGCTGGCTAAAACCATCTCCCATGGTCTTTCTTAATAAACTATAAAGTAATGAGATATATAAATCCGAATTATGTTTACTGTTCTATAATTAGATGGTTAAGCGGGTAGGTAGAGGGAGCTAATACTGAGCACTCGACATGTGCTGGCACTATCCAGTGTTAAAGTATTAAAATCTCATTGTAACCTTATGTATTAATATTAGCATATATTTAAGAATTTTCAGAATGAAGAAGGGGAGTTAAAGTCTCCCTGCTCCAAATGAGTTCTTTTCCTACTGCAATGGACTGAAAAGTAAGGTAGAGAATCTAGAATGAGTAGAAGAGAGGAAAGCGCTCTGATGAACTTTGGGTGGAAAGTAACACAAGGCTCTGTATTGTTTCAAGCAGGAGGGACATATGCACTGTTCTAATATTACACTATTCCAAATTTCCATTTCCCCACTCTAATTTAAAAGGAAAAGCTTCAAATGGATTATCAAAACCAGGCATTCATACTCTAGATCTGTAATTCTTTTCCTTAAGTCAATGTTGCAAATTTGCTTATTTTCAATGTTTTCTCATTAACCAACATTGTACATTTAATGTGTGAGGGGGTAGAAAGAAAGACAGAAGAAATCAACACCACCAATGTCCATAGTTCCCTATACAGTAAGTAGTAGAACTGGAACCCAACTATTAAAACCTCTCAGTAATTTGTCTTTTTGGCTCCTATGTACCTCTTTACAGCAAAAAGAAGGGACCACAAGAAAACATGCTCATATCAGAGATTTAACTTCTACATCAAAAAGTAATCTCTAGAGTAAACCCCAGTCTATATGCATTCAGTTCAATTAGCTATACCTTCTATATCTCCATTTACATGGCTGCACAATGAGAATTCATATCTTTAATCATGACCTGGAGGCACTGCAAGATAATCATTAAATACGTCCACTAAACTGTACTTACTAGGGCAGAAAATTGGAGTAACATAATACAGAAAGATTTTTTAACAGAGTTGAAATTAAAAATGGTTTTCTAGTTAATTTAAAACAATCTTACTGCATCACAACCACTCCAGTTTATGAGGAAGATAATGTAAAATGGAAAGCATTTTGTCTCATTATGATTCATTTTAGCAAACATTCATTCAATGCCAGGTATCTTCTTAGTTGCCAGTGGTATATGAAACTAAATATGTTATAGTCCCACTCTTTTGAACAGGAGCAAACTCCAGCTCTCAGGCCAAGCCTGTGTTTTTTTGTGTTTTTTGTTTGTTTGTTTTTAAATAATATAAATATAAATATATATATATATGTATATATATATATATATATAAGGTATTTAGATTACATAAATGTTTCATAAAAATATAGGGAATTCCCACATGCCCCACTTCCTACCCCTCCCACATTTTCCCACATTAACAGCATCTTTCATTAGTGTGGTACATTCGTTACAATTGATAAAAACATTTTAGTGCATTGCCACTAAGCATGGATTATAGTTTACATTGTAGTTTACACTCTCTCACACACAATTTTGTAGGTTATGACAAGATATGTAATGGCCTGTGTCTATCATCATAATGTCATTCAGGAAAATTCCCAAGTCCCCAACATGCCCCCATATTTCACCTATATTTCCCTCTCCCTGCCTTCAGAACCCTAGTGGCCACTGCCTCCACGTGAATGGTATAGTTTCTTCCATTGCTAGAATCACAATAAGTCTATAGACTTTTCCTTTTCTCATTCGTCTCATGCCTGCAACTACAAGAGAAGACTTTCAAATCTTCTTACAAGAGAAGAATATCAGTAAGTCTACTTTAGTCCATAGTTCATTCCCCAATCCTGAGGACTCTGGGATGGTGCTGCCCACTTCACTTTTAATTGAGAGGAGGCTTTAGTCCCATAGGGCACTTCTAATTGGATGGAACACTCTTGCCTGCAGTTGTATCAAGCCTGTGTTTTATGGCCCATGAATTAAGTGTGGTTTTTACACTTCTAAATGGTTAAAGAAAAAGCAAAAGAAGAAAAATATTTTGTGGCATGTTAAAATTTTATGAAATTTATATTTCTGTGTCCATACATAATAAAGTTTTATAGGAACACTGTCACACTCATTCCTTTACATTTTATCTATGACTGCTTTCACACTACAATGGTTAAGTCAAATAGTTGACATGGAAACCATATGGCTCACAAAGTCCTCTACTGAAAAAGTTTGGCAACCCCTGCTTTGGAAGCTCACAATCTGTAGTGGGATAAAGATACACATATACACTTAGTTTTCATAGCATGTGATAGGTGCTGCAATAGCGCTATCATAGCAGCATGGAAAGTAATTCCTTCTACCTGGAAAAAGTCTAAATTTAAAGCATGCATTTAATGAGAATGAAGACAATGAAAGGAATTCTAAGCAAGTACATGGAGATCTGGAGCACAGCATAGAAACAAAATCACAAACTAATAAGAGTATCGGGGAGAAATTCTGTAAGAATAAAGTAGAAAAGAGTAGGAGATGAGATTAAGAAAGTACTTGAAATCTGTTTAGAAAGGGACTCAATATCCATTCAAAGAAGATTAGGCATCTGTAAACAATGGGGAATCAATAAAGATTTTAAAGCAGAAGTAGTTAATCAGATGTGTGTTTTAGAAAAATAATTCAAGCAGGAAGGTGGAGACCGGAGAGGAACTGAAAGGAAAGAAAATAGGCAGAGGAACCAGATTAGGGGTCATTGCAGCAACCCAGATTAGATATAAAGATCTGACCTAGGACAGTCAATCATAGGAAGGGTGGGGTAGAATCAAGAGATGCAAAATCATTTCAGACCTACTGAATAGGTGATCAACTAGATTTGAAGAGAGAGAGAGAGAGACACAGAGAGAGAAGCATAAAGGTGATTGAGAACTGGACTGAGTTCCTGGACTGAGAAAAATATCATCTGAATATGAGTTCCTTAGAGAAAAGTTTGATGTCTTTCTCATTCATTGAGCAACCTCAGGACCTAAAACAATACCAGATCTTAGTAGACAATAAATATTTGCCAAATGAATATATCAATGAGTGACATGAAGTAAAATAGGAAACCAAGAGAAGTAGGTTTAATAGAAAAGGTTGCAAACCCCTTTCTTTGGGGATAAGATAACAAGCTCTATTTTGGGTAAATCAAGATGGAGGTGCCTTCAGACACGTGGGTACAGTGGTACAGTAAGGCATTATGGTATATGGGCCAGATGCTGAGCTATCTGGATGACACTGAAGGTCAACCACCTAGAGACATTAGTTGAACCCATGGATTTTGGTGAAAGTATTCTAATTAATTTCATTTAAAAATACCATACTCGGATGCCTTTTCCCTAGTTAAACTGTAAGATAATCCTATTTAACTGAATAAACACTCTATATCCTCATTGCAGAGTTTCACTATCCCATTTGAAAAGCATACCCACCCTGCCGTTACAACCTTTTCAAAGCCAAAAATATACTGGGTAGGAGGGAAGGAAAGAAGGATAGTAACTATATTTTAAAAACATCTTTAAATTATTTAGTACTCTCTGCTATAATAATATAATAAACACAAAATTGCAGTTATGTTACTCTTCAAAACAAAGGCACCAACTTCAAATTTTGAACTAAATTAAGAAAATAAATTGAATTTATATAGAGAGCACTGCACCTAGAATTTGCATTAAATATGACGTTAAGCATCCAGCAAACTGAAAGCATATAAAAACAAACAAAAATATTTGATTGTATTGCAACTGTAAGCACAAAGGCTTATTGCATTCTTCTGTTGGAAAGTGAACCAGAACTCCATTGCCCAGCACCAAGTTAGTTGGATGTGGGTCATCCATCCATAAAGTGAAACTCCAAGGCAGAAGACTGGCAGGGTTTGGTTTCCTTCTCCCACATTCTGACACTTGGGGGTTTTAGGAAACACAACATGAAGAAAAGTGAAACATACTTTATTACTGCAGAACTTCCCCAGTCTTTAACCCAATAGTGTGCCTCATACATCTTCAAAAAAACGGTACTAAATTGCATTTCCTAAACTTATTGATCAAAAAGTAATTTATTCAAAGCTTCTCATAGAACTAATACATCATGGAAACCACATTAGGAAACAATATACTGATGATCTCCATGAGCTACACACCTTTTTGTATGCAATTTTAACCACACCTATGTTTCAATTACTATTACTTCGGACATCACAATTTGGATATTCTGCAAACACCTAAAAACTCTATATGCCAAAATTTGGACTCCTCTATCTAGGCTTCCCCAGACACAAACTCATATATAGAGAGATAGGGAGTCCTCAAGGTGAAGGATCTATCTCAGGAAATAGTACCACCAAGCAGCCAATTGGTAAACAAGAAATCTTTGAGTTATTTTTCTTCTTCCTCACTGATACCTAATCACCAAAGCCTGAAGTGATTATTTCCTAAATACTTCTTAATCTACTTCCCTTCTCACCAGCCTCACTGCCTCCACCTTGTTTCAAGCAATAGTCTCTAACAGTCTCCATTCCTCCAGCCTTACTTCTTTCTAGCCCCGCCATGACACCATAGACAGAAGAATTTTCTGCAAATCTGATCATGTAGTAATCTGCTTAAAATCTTTCATTTGCTTCCTTTGATTTTTAGAATAAATTCAACACTCCTTAACCTGGTTCAGAGGCTCCTGATACTTTTGCCATTTTTCCGCCTTGACCACTATGTTTCAGCCATTGCTGAGCAATGATGCAATCTCCCGTCACTGCCCATGCTGGTCTCTCTGGATCCATCCTCTCCTCTCCTCTTTTCTCCTTTCCTCTTCTCTTTCTCTATGCCTAGCTCTAAGTTCTAACCCAAACATTATTTCTTCAAGGGTACATTCCTTGACACTCTGAGAAGGCTACATAATCATAACTTCCACTGCATTCCTTATCCTAAAACTCATCACATGTTATTGTCATTACTTGTTTATGTTTTGTCTCTCCCATTATAATATACATTGCAGGAAGGCAGAGATATTGTCTTTCTGGTTTCCTAGTCTATCCTCAAGACCTAAAAAAATGCCTGGTTGACAGATGAAGTTCAACGAATATTTTTTTTATTTGTTAGGTGATTCCTGAAAGTACTTTCCAACAGCTCTAATATTTATGAATCTATGAGTTAACCAGCCCAACTATATGTTACAGTCATTCAACCTGAACAGAGAAAGCAAAAATGTCTCTTGATTTCCTGAGGCAAAACAACCTAGTATGAAATAACAATGAAAACAATACCTTTTCTTCATATTTCACTGCCAGTAAACATCACAAGCTTTCATCTCAAAAGCAAAGTATTTTTATTTTATTTTAACTATTTTGAGGATACCAAAAATGAATAAAGAAAAATCACTATAAAACAGAGAATAAGGCTTTAAATATCAAATGCTAGACACAAAAGAATACAGAGAGGATGGTTCAATTTATATGAAGCGCAAGAATGGGCAAAGCTTACCTACAGTCATAGAAACCAGAGAGTGGCTGCCTTGGTGGGGTGAGGGGGTTGACTGGGAAAAAAAGGGGAATTTCTGAGGAAATGAAAATGCTGTTTCTGAAGGTTACATGACTTTTGCAATTGTCAAAACTCACGGAAATGAAATACCCAAGATGCTTGCATTCTATTTTATGTAAATTATACTTTAATAAATATAAATATTTCAGTGTACCATTAAATTCAGGTACCATTAAATAAGGAAAGATAAGGTATTTACTAATTCTCCAATGTGAATAACTTCTGAAATAATTTTGATTAATGAATTGAATGAATCACCTAAATTTCTGCTGTCATGAATCAGTGATCTTCTCATGATTGTGCCAATAAAACTCAAACAAGTCAGATCAGTACATGCCTATTAAAAAGTAAACACACATGTAAATCTCAATACTTAGGTAAGATTATGCCAAGCAAAATATTTCATTCCCAAGGCAGAGCCGTGTATGGCTCAAGATCCACAACATGGTGCCCCTACAGCCACATTTTCACCACTATGAGAAGAAAAGATCTAAGAATTACAGATACAATTCCATGTGTAGACCCTTACATGACATTCCATTATTTATTTGTCAAAATATCTTTATAGGCTGTCTTAAAGCCCATAGAAAAACTTGGGCTTTGTTTTTCTAAATATTTTCTTTTTTATATACATCTTCAATCCTGATGCTGTCAAAAATACAGGAAGAAAATCCTACAACATTTCCAAAAGTACTTAACTTTTTCCTCCACTTTGAATTCTTCCAGCACAGCCAATATCTTCAAGAACCAAAAAGCCAAAATACAATTAGGATACTGTTTAAAAGGCTGTAACAAAGGCCAAAAAATAGTGTGTTAAACAAGCTATAAGTTAAAGAGTCTCCATGGAAGCTGTCCAAGGCTGGCATGGCAAATCCACAGTATTGAGAACACAAATTCTTTTATCTCTTGGCTCCTTCAACCTTAGCAGACAGCTTCCATCTCTTGGTCCAGTGGCAATTTTAGCTCTTATATGCACATTTTAATCATGGGAAGGGAAAAAAGAAAAAGTCAAGACCATACCTTTCTTTTAAAGATACAATTTAGAAGTTGCATACTTTATTTCCTTTCTTATCTAAGCCACATGGCCACACCTGCTACAAGGAAGGGTGGGCAGTTAAATCTCAGGAGAGTCTTTTACTAAAGGATGTATATAAAGGATGAACAAGAATTAGGGGATAACTAGTAGTCTCTATCCCTAGCTGTCTTTGGCAACATTTAAGCCTCAAAGAAAAAGCATGATTTTAGAAAACTCATTCCACACCCAAGGAGTACAGCATTAGATTTGTTTTAAAAACAGAGTATTTTATTGAAAAGAGAAATTATTAGCAATATGACCTGGAACAATTCATTTTATCTCTTTTGTTCTTCAGTTTTCTTTTTTTGTAACAAAAAGATGGAAATGCCAACCCCAATTCTCAGGCTGAAATAAATGAGACAATGTACATGTAGGTACTTCATAGTCACCAAAACAATGAGAGGCATTATTTAGCTGCCTTAGAAGAAAACATGAAACTGACCTCTCTTCTTTTCTTCATTTTTCTTAAGATGATTTAAGAAACAAAAATTCATACTACTTGTGCCTGGACAATATTCTCTTCAGTGCAATCCTTTACTCATTCATTTGTTCAATAAACATTATTGAATGTTGCCACCTTAAGGCAGTGTAGTTAAAGATTAATTAGAAATATTCCCCACTCAACAGGAGATCACAATCTACAATGAGATAGGCAGAGACAAAGTAAATTGTAATAAATGTTATGATGGGGATTTCTTAAACAGCTTTGTTAAAGTACAATTAACATAAAATAAACTTCATGTATTCAAAATGTACAATTTGAAAAGTTTCATTATATGTATTCACTCACAAAACCCCTACCCAAATCAAGATAATGGGCATATCCATCACCCCCATAATTTTCCTCACGCCTCCTTATAATCCTTCCCTCTTGCCCCTATTCCTAAGTAACCACCGATCTGTTTTCTGTCACTACAGATTTGAGTGCATTTCTACAACATATATAAATGGAATCATATGATATGTATTCTTTTCATACCTAAGTATTACATATTTTTATGCTGTTTTAAATGGCATCTTTTAAATTTCAATTTCTGGCTGTTCATTGCTATTACATAGAAAAAAACTGACAGTCAATCTTGTGTCTGCAACCTTGCTAAACTCATGCATTAATTCTAGCTTATTTGTATAATCCATTGGATTTTCTACAAAGATGATCATGCTATCTATGAATAAAAACAGTTTTGTTTCTTCCTTTCCAATCAGGATGCCTTTGATTATTTTTTCTATTTGCATTATTGCACCTTTTATTATTTTTCTATTTACATTATTTTCTATATCCCATCTCATTTATTTAAGTTCTGATCTTTACTATTTCCTTTCTTCAACTTATTTTAGGTATAATCTCCTCTTGTTTTTTCTAGTTTACTAAAGTGGAAGCTAAGGATGTTGATTTGAGAACTTACTTCTTTCTAATACAGCATTTAGTGCCATAACTTCCCCTTAAAACTGTTTTAGTGTCATCCCCAAAATTTTGATATGTTGTGTTTTCATTTTTGTTCAGTTTAAAAACTAATTCCCAGGAAGCAGATGTGGCTCAAGTGATTGGGCATCTGCCAACCACATGGGAGGACCCGGGTTCAATCTAATTCCCCTTTTGATTTCTCCTTTGACCAATGGATTTTTTTACAAATTTGTTATTTAGCTTCCAAATATTTTGTGTTTTCCAAAGATCTTTCTTGATGCTAAATACTGTGAATTTTACCTTATTATCTAATTTTGTTTTCCTATAAATAATGAGCTTTGTTCTGGGACACAGTTTGCTCCTTTCAGAAATTCTTTTAAGATTTGTTAGGTGGGCTTGGAGCAGTGTTCAGTCTAGGGATGATTATCCCCAACACAGAGATGGCTTTTCTCTGTACCCTACCCAGTTGTCATGAATCATGAGGTTTTCCAGTTTGCTGGTGGGAACAGATACTTTAGCGCCAGGCACTGTTACAGCTCTTCCTCTCAAGTGGTTCTATCACCAGCCTCAAATAGTTTCCTGATCAGTACTCAGTTTGACACTCAAGGGAAACCCATTGAAAAATCTTTGAAATTTTCTCTCTTTGCAACTCTCTCCCCTCAGATACATTTCTTTCCTGAGAACTCTAGCCACCTTGGCCTCCCTGGACTCCGAGTTATTTATTTGCCTTCAATGCTCTCTTAAGGGAGTAAAGTAGATGATTCATAGGGCTTACCTCATTTGTTTCTTTTTTTTTTTTTTTTC